>JAYMFT010033149.1:0-15917 GCA_038088735.1 Panulirus argus
GATTGCTTTCGACTCAACTCTGTCAAGTAAGGAAACAGAGCTAGAACCACCCCAAATGTGGGAGCAGTACTCCATACCAGGACGAATTAATCCCTTGTATAAACGGAGCAACTGTTCAGAGGAGAAAAAGTTACATCTAAACAGGATACCCAATTTCTTAGAGGCAGCCTTAGCTATTCCCATAATGTGGGGTTTCCAAAAAAGGTTGGATGTTACAGTAATACCAAGTATGTTCACTGAGTCGAGAGGTGGAATTACAGAACCGTCAAAGGAGATACGAGAGTATCTCTTTCTAACTGAGTCTGCGCCGTCATTATGAGGGCAGATCCTAGACCTTCTGTGGGTATCAAGAATACCGTTATGTTATCTCAGGCTCATGTTGATGTTCTTCTTCCATGTCGTGCACCTATAAGGATCTGGGCGGCCCTGTCTTTTGCGAGCCTACGGGATTGGGGACGGGCACAACGTAAGGTTGTCCAGTTTGTTTCACTACGGTATGTCAAACTGGCTATCATGTCACTTATCAGTCACGTTATGCATGTGGTATAAGACATAAGTTAACAAAATTATATCAACGGTTCTAAGTTTTCTGGGTCATTTGTAATAAATGATTAGTTGTACTTGAGGTAAAACTCTTTGCTATTTTCCAAATCTGAAAATAGAGGTTTAGGATGCATTTCTTATACATCACATTACGTTAATAGTGCACTATCCGCTTTACTAATCGAGTATGGCGACGTAAGATTTGGAGTCGTTAGTCTTTTGGCTGCAATACTTCAGATGCTTTCAAAATAAGAGAATCACGCTACTTATTTTCCGGCACTGACAATGCTTTTTCAATCAGATACTCACTGGTATCTGTGATGTCGATTGCCAATTTGAATCTTACGCTAAAACTTTCGTAAATAAGTGTTAATCTACCTGAAAGTTTTGTAAGTTTTACACGTAATCATCTTAGATGGCTTCTCAGTGGGTCTCATCTTTACTCACACCCGTTTGTATCAATCTCTTCTAAAGCCATCTCTAACATCCTCACTCTCGTATAACTCAAGGCGTCTCTACACCCAGGTGGTTGGAGATAACACCATGAATACCTCTCTCTTGGCTGCTGACTGGAGGGACAAGCACTGGAAGCTGAAGAATCTGGGAGGCGTCTGCTGCAGGGTTCCTGGAGGTGTTGACTTGAAGAGATGGGTCCTGGGAATTGAGGAATTTTGAGAGGGGTTAGTTAAAGGGCTCATGGGAACGCGGTGGTCGACAGAAAGGTAAGAAGAGAGACAAGAAAAAAGAAAAAGGGTAAGTGGGTAACAGATCCTGAGGTGTTGCACTGTCGACAGACCAAATGTCGATATTGCCTTACGTCAGGTACTACGCCTCTGTACCCACATTTACCCCATCTCCTACTTCCCCATTCTTTCTCCTTCCCCATTCTCCCCATCACTTTCAACACCGTTACTGTTATTCTACCTCCTTCGCAATCCCTGTCCGTAAATGTCAGGGATGCGGTGCTCACTGTCCAGTTAATTAAACTAGTTTTTCATGCACGTACCACTCCTCCAAGTCTGTGAAATGGTAATGTAAGAAGATCACAGATGACAGTAATACAGACCTTGATAATGTCTCAAGATTGTCGCCATAATATGTATTATATACCATATATATAGCACAATATCTCTTAAACGGTCATGATAACTGGAATCATCTGATTATACAAATCAAGATGGTTTCAATATTTCCAAATCATAGCCAGAGAATGAGATGATAGCATTAAAGATCAAAGTCTTGATATCTTGCTTTTATGATGATGATGATACCCTTTGTTTCTCTAGATATCTAGACAACCTATGTTGAGCCTGACAACATTTCTTCTAGATCCAGAATGTGAAAATAATGTTTCTTATTATGTTTATAAAGAAGAAAAACACTTGACTTCACACATTCTGGTTATGTGAGGAAAATCTGCACAGACACGGAATCTACTGTTGTACATGTACTGCACATTCTTATTCTGACAACGATACACACTGCACATTCAGATGTACAGTAATGTTATACATCAAACTTCTACACTCAAACGAAAGCCTCACACTGCACATCTTGTCTTTCTCTATCCTCATCCACACGGTGCTTTCCCTCATCCACACACACTACTCTCCCTCACACCAAATAGCACACACAGACATCTTCTCACTCTAACCACGGTTTACTTTCACACTCTTTACCTTCTCACTCAGACCACGTCCCGGTGACAGACAGCCCTTGGCTTGCTCGTGACGGTCATTGAAAAAAAAAGAATTCAAAACCGCTTCCCCAAATAGGGAATGAAAAGTGAGGTTCCTCCAGCCGACTGCAAGGGAAGGAGACAAGGGCACCCCGGATTCGTATGGCAAGGTCGAATGAAGGCGGCGCAGCCAGGAAGCGAGTGGTTGTTACCCGCCGTTGTAGATACTCAAGGCAACAGAAAGTGAGAGCGTCCGGTCAAATAGACCATCAAAGTAGACAGAAGTGTACTAACACAAAGAATAAAGTCTATGAAACAAACAAGGGTAGATTGGTGCTTGGTGACAGACAAACAAAAGACTATGGTAGCAAGGTTGAATAAGCGTTAAGACCTCAAAAGATATGTTGGCGAGTATGACAGCTATGTTGTGGATGTATGCAAATCAGGTCATTGCTCGTTTGTTCCTGACGCTGCTTCGCTAAGGCGGGAGAGGCGCCCAGGCACAGAATAAAATAAAAAAAGAAAATCCTGTTTGAAAAATAAAAGATATCAGTACAAAGGACTGAATAGGAAGGTAATTCAAACAGAAGACTGGTTGATCTGGGTCGTAGCATAGTGGTGGTGGATGTCGACCTCCTCTCTCTCTCCCACTAATGACCCTTTTCTCGGCCACTTGCTCTTCACAGCCGTAATTAGCGGTTTGCCACATATAATCCCCAGCTGTTTGCCATCCTTCTAGTACGGTGAATTTACTCTCCTCTTTCTAGAGTCTCCATTTTCGGTGTTATTTCCACCCCTTTGTAAAGAGTTTGTTCAGGAGATTCGTCAATTGTAAACCTTATGCAGGATTCGCTCATCGGGACGGAGTCAGTGAGTCTGCAGTCGTGACCCAGAAACCAACAGTCACGACCAAAAGCCAGTCTGATGAATCACTGGTCTCTGAGGGGGGGGGTTACTCCAGTAGGGGGCCATTGATGGGTTGGACGGTGAGGGGGGGGGGCGGGGGCGCGTTGTCAGAAAGGGGCCAGTTGCAGGAACCTGTCAAAAAGGGGACTGACTGACTGCCTAAATCTGTCAATGCGGCTGGTCAGTAGGACCTGTTAGAGGGGATGATCAACAGAGCTGATTGACGGAATTGATGAGTGATGGTTACCAATTCAGCTGGTCATTAGAGTGTGTGTGAGCATGGATGGCTGACAGCCTCATCAATGGAACAAGTAAACACGGATCATTCAGCGAGAGGAATCATCGCTGAGGCTTTCCATCTTCGCTACCAAACGGGCTGTTAACTGTGATGGCTCCACTGTTGATAAAACCGGTAAATGGGACTATTGAAAGAAACCAGATGACAAGGATGGTCAACGGAGCTATTCAACGTAGTTAGATGATCTTTCAAACAGGCCTGTTAAGAAAGTAGACCCAAACGATCCTCCAACAGATCAACCAAATGACTGTTAACAGATTTATAACTGGTATTTGGAGGAGGAGGAGGAGGTAAACAAGGCTGCACTAAACAGGAGCAAACCAAAACGGTTTGGGTTAACGGAGCGAGCGATCGTTGGGGGGCCGGCCGGTCGGCGAAGCTGCTGCGCAGGACAGCTCATCGAGCAGGAGGCACCTCACAGCAGGCCAGGTTCGGCGGCAAAGGTCAGCAGGCCCGACGTATGGGGCCGGTTACCGGGTTCTGGCCAACGGAGCCAGACACGGCCACTGTCCAGAAAGGTCAGACAGTGAAGGTATGTTTATAAGAACCATCTTGCGTTAGCCACGGCAGCTGCCCTGGTCGACTGGTCTCGTCCGGTGGATTCACTCACCGCTGCTGCTGCCGGTCAACGAGGCTGGCATGCGAATAGCATACTGGAGATGGTTTACCTTTTGAACACAACATAGGGCCAGTGGGCACGAAGCGGTACGGCCCATGAGCACGACGGTACGGCCCATGAACTTGACGGTACGGCCCATGAGCACAGCGGTACGGCCCATGAGCATGACGGTACGGCCCATGAGCACGAAGCGGTACGGCCCATGAGCACAACGGTACGGCCCATGAGCACAGCGGTACGGCCCATGAGCACAGCGGTACGGCCCATGAGCACGACGGTACGGCCCGTGAGCACGACGGTACGGCCCATGAGCACGAAGCGGTACAGTTCTTGAGCTCGATGGGACTATCTATGACCATGAAGGTGCGATGCCTGAGTATGTTGCCGTGACTTTTTACCTGACTGTTATGTCTCAGGTCAAAGGTCACGCCACGCCACGTCGTGCCTTTGTGCTCAAGGGTCGGACTATCGTGTACAAAACCGGTGAACTAGACAGGTCAACAAGACCAAGTTATAAAAGAGGCGGGGGGGTGGGGGGTGGGAGGGGGAGGCCCGACTAGTGGTTCAGTCAACGGAGTCGGTCAAGAATTAACCTGAACGGCGGGGAGCTAGTCAACTGGTGGTGGTGGTGTGTGGTGGTAGTGTGGCGGTAGCGGTGGTGGTGGTGGACGGGGGTGAGGGAGAGGACGTCGTCTTAGTACCACAAGAAACCGACACAAATGTCAGGGATGCAACGCCGAAACACGAAAGTGGATCTCAGACGTCACAAATTCGTTCTTCCGTTCCATATTTTCATCTTTTTTTTTTTCCCCTCGTTGGAGGAGGAGGAAGAGGTAGAAGAGGAAGCGTGGAGGTCTGCGGCAGTAGACCACCAGGGGGGATATGTTACTGGGTTATGAGTGAAAATAGAGAGAAAAAAGGATTGAAAAAGGGTAAATGTCATCGCCTATTCGAAATGTCACATCATGCAATATTTGCAAGATTCAGTGCAAAACATCTTTATCACAGTTTGCATCATATTCGTATTGCTTTGCAATATATTTAATGTCATATACAAGATTCTTTTTTATATGTTCAAGAACACTTACACCTAGAACTGAGGCCATTCTCCTTGCTTTATGATTTATGGATAGACAGTGACGTCGAAGCCATGGAGGCCCAGGGCAGGTCTTGGCCCTCTTTGAAGCTGCAGGCGCAGTGGCTGATAGATTAGGGGAGTAGCTGGAGGACCAGACGGCACTACTACACACAGACAGACCACCCTTTGCCGAAAGGTCAGGCCGTCGTGTAGCTATTTTTCACTAGAGGGGGATAAACCTTAAGCTGGACATAAGGTCAAGTCTGGGTTGGTTGTTAGTAACAGGTAGAGAAGAGATTGGAGGGTCAGACAACAGGAGATTAAGCGACCACTTCAGTAAGGAAAGGTTACAGGGCGTCTCCAGTATCCATTTCGTTACCACAGGCCTAACGCAGGGGTGGGTAAAGACAGGGTACTTGGAGTTGTTTTCATTTATGGATAAAACTTTCATTAAAAGTAAATTCCTTATTTTCTTTTTTATCACCCAAAGGTGTACGAAAGAGAAGCATATTCTTTGTTTCACTTAGAAATTCTAAATGGCTCTTTGACGTCTTAGAAGTATGATATTACATATGTTTCTTTGTAAAACTATGAATGAAACACTATTTTTCAACGTTTAAGCAAAACAGTGTTATCAACATCTCTTCAGTTTTGAGTTTATTACATCTTATTCTTTATCCTATACTTTATCTCAGATGATCATGTAAATTGGTCACGTCTTTTACATCAGAACTTTTGAATATGATGATATGATATCCAATATCTTTTTCTTTTGGGTTAAGATCACTCGGATGATCATATCATTTAAGTTATATCATAGGCTCTTCACATTACGTATCTCTTCATAAATAATGTAAGTCCGTCACGTATAACGAATTACATATTTCACCACATCTAATAGTTTCGAAAAGTACAAGGGTTACAGTCCATATATATAATGAGAGTATATATATGGTCTAAGAATTATTCTGAATACTTGAAGATGTTCAGGATTTTTTCAGTTGGTGATTATGTGTTGACAGTGACAGCCTTAATGAGGCTGGCGGTTGATAGGCCCAAAAGCCTAGTAAACCACCCAACCAGGGTTACGCCAACCAGGCTTTTCATGATGTAGGAAACTGGAGAAGTAGCTTCATAAGGACTAGCAAACGAAATAATAATAATGAAGATAATAATTGTAATAATGATAATAACAATAATAATAATAATGATAATAATAATGATAATAATAATAATAATAATAATAATAAAGACTTGGGATTCCCTCTGGCGTCATTAATTTAGATTCTTGACTTGTTCTTTTCAGTTTTTGCAGAAAAGAATTTTGGCATACTACAGTGTTTACCATTCTTTGTGTTTTCATTTAAGCGTTTCACTTATGGGCAATTTTCTGTAATACTTTTCTGAATTTTTCTTTTCATTTTTGATGTCAATTTTTTGTCTCCTGCCGTGTGATTATCAAATAATCAACCCAAAATTCTCAAAGAAGTCTCATCCTTATCTAGTCTATCAAAAAATTAAACAAGCAAGTCAAATTACACAAGATTTATTACTTAAAAATCTTACAGTCCGTAGGAGAAAAACAAAAAGATTACATTAGCAGATGAGAAATAATTACTTTTCACAGTATTCTGTTTCATTTTACCCCTGAAAGACCAGTTTGCGAAACAGTTTCGAGCAGTCCTTTTGGAACTCCAACAGCGGCACGTAAGAGAAGGGGTTCACTGCTCGGAAAGCTGTGCTCGAAGCTGGGAACAGGCATGACTTAACACCCCATAAACCTTGATTTGTCTCCTCTTGCTTAACATGCGCTGATATCGAGAGACTAAGTGAGCTGGAGAAAAATCTGGTCGGACATTTCGTAACGCTCTCTCTCTCTCTCTCTCCCTCTCTCTCTCTCTCTCTCTCTCTATGTATACAATGAGGCACTGGGGGGGGGGAGGATTAGCAAGCTTCAATACTGATCCCTTTAACTGTTCCTCTTCGTGGAAGTGAAAGAAAAACAACTTGAAAATTTGGGAAAGAGAAACAAAGCCCACATGTCTTTGCAGGCGCTCGTGATGGCGTACAGCGATATGGATAATGGGTCAACCTCATTTCTGGACTTCGGAGGTTGACTGAGGCCCACGCAGCTGGGTGCAGGGAGGAGGAGGCTGGTACGACCCACGGCTCGCGGAGCCAGGGATACCCACCCACCCTGGCGGGAGGGAAGAAAGTGGCTGAAAGTGAGTGAGTTACTGGTTGTGGTCTCCGGCCTCAGTTGGCAGCTCCGCCGCCGTCTCCTCCAGTTACCTGGCTCTCTCTCTCTCTCTCTCTCTCTCTCTCTCTCTCTCTCTCTCTCCTTCTCTCACTCCCTTGCTCTGGAAGAAGTCATTAATGTCTTGCATGAAACTGCAAAGTCTTATCTTGATGATGGATAAAAGGCAGTTGCAGGAGCAATAGTACAATTGTTATTATTATTATTATTATTATTATTATAATTATTATTATTATTATTATTATTACTATTATTATTATTAGTATTACTATAGTTAATATTATCATCATCATAATCATTATCATAATTGTTATTATTATTATTGTTGTTATTATTATTTGTAGTAGTAGCAGCAGTAATAGTAGTAATAGTAGTAATATCAGTTGAAGTAGTAGTAGCAGTAGCAGTAGTCGTAGTAGTAGTAGTAGCGGTGGTGGTAACGGTGGTAGAAACAATAGTAGTAGTCATAGGAACAGCAGCTTTAATGACAGGTGGCGCTCGTAGCTGTTCTAACCTGTACTGCGTTCCATCCCACCTCCTGAGAGAGGGAGGTGTGGAGATGGCAACAACGGCCACAGGAGGCAGGGTGGAGATGTAGCCTCCGGGAGGACCTCTTCTATTACCACCACCGCCTCGCCCCACCTCGGCAAATGTCAGGGTAAGGAGGTGCTCTCCGCTACCCTCACATTATAACCTCTTCCTACACTCGTAACCAATAGTGCGGCTCTGTATTTACGCTCATTAGACTCTGATACACGCCTGCATGTTAGTCCTTGTCAAGGCCGCCCGGGTATTACTGGTTCGTGGAACTGCGAATATGGGTCTTTTGATGAAAATCACATGCAGTGTCCTGAAGGAGGCGATGGTGACAGAGTCCCAGGTGGAGAATGTAGTGACTGGAACTCTGGAGTCGTTTGATCACACTATCCATAACTTCCTGTCATCATAATTTCAGAATTATAACTGTTTCGTTACGATGGCGACATCAGAACATTACAGTTTATAACCGTAATGTTATTACCGGATTTTATGGAGTATTTACCAACAGCTGACAACTCTGGCAGTAAGTGCTTCGTGGTCTTCAGGGTATAGCGTCTTTGGCTACGCCAGTAGCCCGCAGGCCCGAAGCAGTGTGTCAGATCTGGGTTATGGGGTCACACTTTACCACCAATCCCACAGTGATAAGAGCGGAGGAAAAAAGATTATATTGCTTAACAGCAATTCGACTGGGTACAGGATCTGGGGCTCATGCTCATACCTCCACCATTCTCCTCTGTCGAGGATAGAAAGGTGAAGCAGGAATGGTAGACGCTGCTTCTTATATCCCTCCCCCACCCCCCCAAACTTGACTACTCGTTAAGGCTTCAGTAATCTAGTAGCGGGAGATACCTCTCAGTACCGTAGCTGTTTCTCCTGGGTCTTGGAAATATAAGAGCAAGTGGGACACAACTCTCATCAGTGCTTAGTAAAGGTCTTCAAGTCGTATTTCAGGTACAGAAATGCCCCGTAGCGACCTTGGTCCACGCCGCACGTATCTTGTTTTAGACCTTATCAACGTCTGCCGTTACGTTCTGTGTTGCCCCCGAGTGCGGGCGTGGCCCTTCAGCCGTGGGAGAGGTGAAGGAGGAACACGAGACAAAGAAAAAAAAAGTGGAGCTATTTTCGGGATCTCTTGCAAGGATGTGAAAAAGGTGGACTGGGGAAGAAAAGACCTGGTGAGCGGTGGATGAAGTGAGGGTGTGGAGCTGGGGGAAGATGGAACATGGAGGGAGGGAGAGATAATGAAGAAGGCAAGAGATGGCTCGGATAGAGAGAGAGAGAGAGAGAGAGAGAGTCTAAACCACATTTCTGGCTTGTGGAACTACCTTGTCATCCGCACATACAAGACGGTAGAATACCTGGGAGTACATACATGGAAAAGCCCGGTAGCAGAAGACATGACGGTCTATGGCACGATTATCTACTGGAGAACAGTAACGGGATCTTCTGTTTGTTATGTACATAGATGGAGACAGGACAACAAAGAAGAGGGTTCCTCCCCAACCCACCAGTATAACGGCGCAGGGAGGGTAGTGAAGCAGAAGGCTCCTCCCCACCCACCACTCCCTCCGGCACAACAATCGGCAATGAAATAGCCATGAAGGAACACCGTGTGGTGCAGAGAGAATATACTGACGTGGGAGACTTTGAATATAATGACGAATGGAAAACATATATCGTGACTTTTTTACAGCAGGATAATACGCTCTCCTCCCCAGGTTACGGTGGACTTCTCTCCCCGCCTTACCCCTGCATATATCAAGGGGTGGGGAGGGAAGGGGGCAGCTAACTAGGCATAGAGTCTTTTTGTCCTAAGTCACCTGAAGAAGGGGAAGGGTCTTAATAATTGGTTATATACGAGGAACCCTCTTATTGCCAGCGCTCAGTGAGACATGAGGGTGTATTTATTATCATGTTAGGGAAAAGAAAGCCATTTGCTCTGATTATTCATTTATTGATTATTCATTTAAACGTTAGGAGGGTTATATGGACAGTTCAGTCACACTTTTATTTTGTTTTAATAAGAAGAAACAGTTTTTCTTTCACTATTCTGCTGGGGAAGGATGGACTGTTATTTTTTCTCCTCGGGTTACTCAGTTAACAAGAAAGAAAATCATTCTTGAATGATCTTTCAGCTCCAGAAAAGCAAAAAGCTTCTTCAGAATGATCATTCAGTCAGAGAAGAAGACGAGACATGGGAGTCTTCTTGGAGGTGGTTCAGTTAACGACGTAAAGCGAGGTTATGAGAGGTACTTCTCTCGTTTGCCTTATATGGCCAAGTAGTTAGACATCCTCCTGACGGAGGGAGAGAGAGAGAGAGAGAGAGGGGGGTGGGTGGACACGTTGAACTTGCTATCATACAAGATTAACAACTGGTTGTGCCCCTCCTGTCTTCCTGTACATATAACATGTAATAAAGAGACTGGATTTGACTGGATTACGTAATGACCGTTACATATCACCGAGGGCAGAACGTTCCCTAGGGCGTTCCACAGACCGTTGTTTCAGGAGACTGGAGGCGTTCGTAACGAGTCCTTACAGTACCACGTGTCATGCACAAAGGAATCTTAATCGCTGGTAACAAGAGTTGCCTTGGAACGTCTATTCGTGTCTTGCTTCAATGTAAACAAGTCTAGAGCGGATGTGCTTATGTAATGAGAACGGGGAAGTGGTGGGGGAGGGTGTATAGATGGGGTACCACAAACACACCCTTAGATCCAAATACTCACCAGCATATTATACTCAAAGGACAATTCAAAAGGATTCTAACACATTCATAGGAGTGTAGGATACGATTCAGTCCGATTCCTGTTTTCTTAATCCCTACACGAGGTTAGCTGTATATACAATGGGGCAAGACCCATCGTGATTTAGTCCTAATATTCGTGTCTTCAGAGAAAACACAGAAATGCAATGATGTTATAAAGCTATCGTTGCGAGATTCAACGTTCTCCATCCTTCTGTTGTGTGTTACGGTGAGTCAGATGCCCTGGGCAAACCACCATAACCCCGTGTGTGGATTGTAGAATGATGTCTCAAAGAGCTAATGATTTCATGATTCTTAAAGCGCCGCTTTCATTGTAAGCTTAGCGTCATAATTCCCTGAGATACACACGGACGAAACTTCGTGGATTGATTAGAGCACTTGGTACAATCTGGTCCACTTATTACTCAGTCTGGCCCACCTGCCACATTCTGGCCTCCACCCACTACACACACAGTCTCACCCACCTGCCACAAAGTATAGCCCACCAACCACACAGTCTGACCCACCTGCCGCAAAGTATAGCCCACCAACCACGCAGTCTGACCCACCTGCCTGAGTCTGGCCTTCATCCCGGGCTGTGAAGGCTACAGCAAACCATTTACTATCTGTCGAGCCGGCATTGTGGACGCTCACGCCCACTTCGTCTGCCACCACCAGCTAGCTCTCCTGCCTCCCACACACAAGCTACTTTCTCGGTTACTATCACCTCTCAAGACCAAATAAGACACTCATCTTGCGTCTGCCTCAATAAACTGGGACTTTGTGATCAAAAGCTTTCTTTGGGAGAGTGTCAATCTCCTGCTTTTTGCTCTGAGGCTGATTTCACTCTGTTCCAGATGTTTGGTTTGAGAAATTAATCGTATATATTTCTGACAGGTCTGGGAACAGTATCTACACACTAATTTTCTTCTGAGTTCTCTTGGCTCTAAATGTTACCCTTGTGTCGCCTGACTATTAATTCAGACTTTGACATTAAAATGTCTAAACAGTTCTCCTTGACTTAAGAAGAAAAACGTTCTCTCAAGTGTAAGGAAAAAAATAAAAAGATGTTTTTATCTTTTTTGGGGATGTATGTAATCTTTGGCCAATTATTCACCTTTGCCTTCAGACATAAAATCTAACTTTGACATTATGTGACATATTCAACCTGATCTTTTTTTGACTTGAGAGGATATAGATCTCTTAATATATAAACAAAATGCATGAAATCAAGCACACAGTTTCCCAAATCTTGTCCGTGTGGATGTTTCTGTGAAAAGGAGAAACCTGGTATTCACACAATGAAAAGACAGTTGAGCAGAACACTCGACAGAACAATCTGGTGTGACACACGTTGCCCAGATCACTGGCTATTAACCGCTAAATGTGATCTTGATGCTGATGTCTGACACGGGCTCACCACATTTACTTTTTCCTTCACGCGTTGCATCTCTGGCACGAAATGAAAAGCTTTTAATTACCCCACTCCTGAATAAGTGCAGGTCTCCTTTCTCTCTCTCTCTCTCTCTCTCTCTCTCTCTCTCTCTCTCTCTCTCTCTCTCTCCATCAGAATACATCATCACAGCTATTTGCTCCCTTGGTATATCAATGCTGAGTATTATTGGCTCAGTAAACACCTTTGTTTGCCGACCCTACAGTGTATGGATCTAATGTTGTTTGCCTGATGAAGACCGCAACGCAGCTGTTTGTTTTGTCTGCGCTATTTAGTACCGTCGGTTATCTGTTTATGTGTTGTAAGACTGTTTGTCGTCTGTCTCCGTCGTCCGGTCCTGTCAGTTCCTTGTCTAAGTGATGCAGTAGTGACAGATATCTGTCTACGTGGTGTAACACTATCTTTTTGTCTGTCTATGCGTAATAGCACTCTCCATTGTCTGTCTACGAGGTTTAACACTGTCTTACATCTGTCTAGGCGTTAGAGCACTCTCTTTTGTCTGTCCACGAGGGGTGACACTGTCACTTGTCTGTCTGCGTGCTATGACACCGTCACTTGCCTCGTGAGCAGGCAATACAGTAGCCCTCACTACTTCACCACGTTTTCACTCTTGGAGGAGCGTCCACGGTGCATGGAAGAGAAAACGGATGGTATGCCATGCGAAGAGCAAGTCACTTACAAGATCACTGGACCAAGATAGAAAGAAAAGAGATATATATGTAGGCCATTACACCCATGGACTGCCGTGGCCCGGAGAACACCTGTAATTGCACCCGTGGATTACTGTGGTTCGGAGAACACCGTTAATTGTCACTTTCTATCGCACTGTGATCTTCAGTCCCAAGTTTATCTCTTGAAGAATGGCTTCTCACTGAATTCCGACCGTGACCTGTTTAGGAAATTGTGGATGGACAGGAGCGCCAATTCTTGACCCCCTCCGTGGGAATCATGGGAAAATTCCCAGGAAAAGCTATAACTTGCTGTCATCATCCTGCGTTTTTACTTTATTTTCAAGACAGACATAACAGCTTACTTATTTATCTTGTCATATTTCTTTTTTCAGCTCTTTCTTTACCATCCTTGCGCTCGTTCCAAAACACAACACACCTCAACACACTCTTCTCTCCTCACCCCACCGCATCCCTACCAAACCAGACTGGCTACACCTGTGTACACCCTCACCGCATTCCACTCCCTACCTCCACTTATCCAAAATCGAGCATCGCCCGTCCTCACAACACTACCTCACACTACCCCTTATCTCAAATACAGTCTATCGTATATCATGGCAGCCTTCTAATTCACTGACTCGTGTTCGATTGCCGGTATTGGCAGACAGCCCACGCACCTCATCCTATTGATGTCAATCATTCCTCTGACTGTAGGGTAAATAGGTACCATTTTGACATTTAGTGTAAAGTGCTATAGCTGAGACAGGCCTAGCCAGTCGATAGCCTTTAATTCGAATCGAGTGTCCCCAGGAGTGTCCATATCCAGGGAACATGACCCTCACTGACAGGCCTACGAGCCTACCAGAGGTGTCCACATTGGCGGACATGGTCCTCACTAACAGGCCTAATCAGCCTACCAAAGGCCTGGCAATCAGCAAAAAATAATCTGTGCCCCTACGGTTCATTAGCACACGCACAGTCACCGTACCATAGTAACAAGGCCTCAAAGGATTGAATATATCCCATTGTATAAAGATAAAGTCAACTTGTATTGAGGCATAAGGTACATTTTCCATTCCGGGGCGAATGTCTAAGTGCCTCATGCATACAGTGCTTCAATGCTTCGTTTTCACATTACTGGAGGCTTCAGAGGTTCATATTGTAGTTGGTTCGAAACAGCGGAATGCGACATAGAACGTTATATCATACCGCTCTCCTGAGACACAGGTTTCATGAATTGCATTTTCTCTTTCAGGTTTGCAGTCGTAGATCACAGACTCTAACACTAAGATTTCATATTGATGTCAGTGATTCGAATCCGATTCAACCTCGGGCTGAGGAAACAAAGCATAATGCCTTTGTGTATCTCTGTCAGTATCTATGCAATACCAGTCGGTATTTGTGTATCATGTTTACCATCAACGTACCACTCACATTTCTTGCACTCTTTAGTGATAACCTTTACGATTCGATATGATCAATACACTGGGATAATAATAACCTTCTTTTTTTCCCCCCGCCCAAAACATGCGATTGTTATATGAAATTGGTCGTCATATATGATTAACATGTATAACGTACATATTCGCTCCATGACCTTTTACCTAATGATAATTGGTTAATCTATGAACACAATGGTAATGATCACACGAGTCCTTCATCCTCAAACAGGATATTAAACCAGTTAAGTCCCATGTCTAAACACATATTTTATTTCTGTCGCACAAGTCTACCTTCACTCTCCTTTGATATGGAGAACCCAGACTATAAATACATTCGAGTGACACCGACATCTAAGCTGGCAACGGGACTTTATCATTTATTGATTTACAGGAGACTTCGAAAGACAACATCACTCAAGGGTTTGGACTCTACAGAGACTGTTCCTATATCGAACAATTGACTGGAGGAGGAAGAAAAACGGAACACGTGTGGTGTGTTGGCTGACCACCCAAGAGTAAAAACATCTCGAGACTCCACCAACTTCACCCAGCATGACAACCTTGACTTCCAGAGAGTGCCAAAGGTCTCCAGGAACTACTTGCACACCTGGCAGATAGGGAAGCAGGTAGGTGAGTGCAATGCCTTTTTGTACACTATCCGTCCATAAAGGACTCATTCGCATATTTTAATGAGGAGGGTGTGTGTGTGTGTGTGTGTGTGTGTGTGTGTGTGTGTGTGTGAGGTATAGTCATCAGTTCCAAATCTCCAGAATTGCATAATATGCAGAAAAATATAATCATTATCATTTCATCCAATTTACCGAAAGCTACGCTGACTGCAGAGGTGTATAGCCTTGTTACATCCGAGGAATAGGGATGGCAAACGTAGGTGGGATTTCCACAATCACTAGATACCATGACAGACCTTATGGCTTCTCACCTTTACTAGATCGGAGGAGCTTTTTATGCCATAAATCTCCCCCCAGAAGTAGCCATTTCCACGCCCCGAGTCCTGGTTCCTGCTTGTGACGTTGCCCCCAGCAGGAAGACTTGCTGACGAGGAAAAACAGATGAACAAGATTACAACGGAAGTCGCCTTATTATTGTCAGCCTTGATCGTTAGCGTCAACCTTAATGACCCTCGCCAATTAGCATTGTTGCGAGTAATGACTTAGATGTAATAATCGTGTCACAGACTCGGTCTTCGGTCGAGAAGCTATGTGTACGATGCTTTAGAGTGTTAAGACCCTACAAGGGCATCTACGCTAATACTGGCATTAGATTCTGAAGGCGACACGTAAGGAAGCATTGCATTCACTTCCGTCTAAATGTCTTGCATCACTGGTGCGTTTAGAAGCAGTATCATTGTTAGAGAGATTAGAATTAGATATATCTTTGATACAAGCAGGGGATTTAGGTATATTCTTTACCGCAAGCAATACATTCATATACAGTATCATGTATGATATTATTTTTTCCATCAAGGAATACGCTAGCGTAACAATACATGTATGAATTTCAGATGCAGTCTTATGGGACATTACTAGTATTAGATGAATGAAAGGAATTTTGCTTAAATGGAACAAAACAGGGCTAGAAGGAATATTTGTTTTAAGTGTCTTAAATCTCTCTCTCTCTCTCTCTCTCTCTCTCTCTCTCTCTCTCTCTCTCTCTCTCTCTCTCTCT
>JAYMFT010033160.1:0-15916 GCA_038088735.1 Panulirus argus
ACCTCCCACACCATATATTCTTAAGACCTTCCACAAAGCCTCTCTATCAACCCTATCATATGCCTTCTCCAGATCCACAAATGCTACATACAAATCTTACTGTTTATCTAGGTATTTCTCACACACATTCTTCAAATAAAATATAGCCTAACCTTTATGCCATAGCAATAATGAACTAGCCCATCCAATTCTGTTAGTCTAGACTTTTGTCAGGTTAAGTTTGGCTTAAGTTGGATCAGTTTTCACCACTTTCTTTTCGTAAAACAGATAAAAAGCACTCAAAATGGGCAGTGCTTGCAAAATAAATAATTCAGCACAGCACAGCAATCATTGAAAGATACATATTTTTTTCATAATCAAAATTATATCCTAATATTTTATTCTATCAATTTCATATTACATAAAAGTGATTAATTCACAGCTTATAAATGTGGCTATGTAATATTCATCTCAGCCAATACATAAGTAATTCTAGCCACGTAATATTCACTTCAGCCAATACAAAGTAATTCTAAGATATTACTTTATATTCTTGGTACTTAAGTACCTCATAGAGTACAAACTTTTATATTTTTACTTGACTACATTTTAGGAATGGCACTTCCACTTTTACTGAACCACATATTTGCAAATGTATTAGTACCTTAAGTTAAGCAACAAAGTCCAGTAGGTTTTACTCCTCTTAAGATTGGTCTCGACATATACAAGAACCTTTTAGATAAATCTCTTCCCTAATTCTTAATAACTCATTTTTCAGTTATCTTCTTATATGGTGCTCATGAAAAAATACATTTAATAACATAGAATGAAAAAATGAGAATTTTTCTAGAACCAGTGCAGCAATAGCAAATGATTGCTCTGGTGAGTATTCACTTACCAGAGCAAACACCCAATATTGCTGTTAATGGTCTTTGAAACTTTTTCCATTTCATTTTTCTGGATTTACATTATCTAATTCACTTTTTCATGAGCACCATTTAAGCAGATCACCAGACAGTGGGTCACCAGGAAGTGGGGACTAGATTCACCTAAAAGGTGCCTGTGCTGCATATGTCTCAACCAAGTGCCATATTTTCAAATATCTATTTTGTTGTCCAAAATACCCTAACATTCTCCTAAATCAAGTAATGTTTAAATCTCAAAACTGTAAAGCACACATGACAGAGTAGAATCAACAAATCATAAATACGATGAAAAGTAAGATGCCTGATGTTCAGACCATTAAAAACAAAGAGAAAGCACAACAGACTTCTTTGTGCCCATTCTAAGCATGAGAGGCATTCAGCTATGTGCAGTGTTCAATGAATTTGCCTATATTGCAGAACTTACCATGTGTGCAAGTGGATAACAAAACTTTGTCAGGATATGGGGTTGTCTAATTAGAAAGGAAACAAGTCAGTAAAATTAAAATTCATGTACCAATACACCAACAAGAACTTCAGAGTGTATCACAAAGAGGCCTGACAACTGTTCTAAGTAAATTAGAGAGATACCCATCAATGATTTAATTACTCCCATTAATAACAAGGAGAGAAAAGAAATATAACTTGTGCATCCATGAAAAGCTTCACGTAAATCTGACTGGTTCTGAGAAGGATAAAAATAAAATCCCTCCTACAAACTAAGGTATATCCATTCCAGATTTCAAATCTAATTAGTTTTTGACATCTAGTGTCAATAAGACTGCCTAATTATCTTAAACTAAAATTCTTATAAAAACTTTCCCAATGTTTGGTACAATATTTAAGTTAGGTATCTATAATCTCTATGCCTAAGCAAATTAGTTCTAATAAGTAAACATCATAATTACTTATGATTCTCATATCGCTAGCACATTGCAATGTACTGTGATACACTTAAACTAGTATCAATTATATAATTCAGAATAAGTAACAACTGTTAAATAATCTAATATAAACCAGTAACCACCAGAGTAAATACATCTTTCTTAATCATGTAAGTCTTCTGCTAAAGGACTGAAAAACAGAGAAGGAATGTCTTTATTCAATTACATAATAAAAACAACATATTACAACTTATGCACATTTTCCTGTAATTCACAAATTCATTCTATTTTTACTTTTCACAGATAAAATGTGACAACATTATCACATACAAAGATCACCTAAGGAACTTTACCATCTTGTGCACAAAAGTATTATAATAAATTAATTTTCATGTTAATATCCTCATCCTACACCTTTATGTTGTTAATGTATATGAATAAACTAATAAACTAAGTTCCTGAAAAACTGCACACATTTTTCAATTATGAGCACAAGCTAAGACTGCTACATTAATTGGCCTAAGATTATTATATTTTCTTTTTTCTTTAACCCTTTCGGCAAGCAAATGATATTTTTCAGCCTCCCTCTAATGTGGAAATTATGACAAAAAAATTATGAAAAAATTATGAGTGTTCAAAACATTATAAGTTTTTTCTTAAGCATTTAGACTCAACAGTTTCCACTTTAAGAAACCCACTAACTACTATAATGACCAAAAATAAATTATATACTCGTAATTTTTCACGTTATAAGGAGTGGAGAAACTATCAAAGCCACTAATTTTTCTTACAAAATGAGAGTTAAGCATTTAGAGTTTAGGAAAAACACAGTATTTACTGGATTGACCAATTCCTAAGTAAGAGCACTGTAGTTGTGGCAGTGGGCCCGAATAGCGGTGATAAATGCCACAAAGGAAGAAAGTCCCTAAAAATGGTGCACAACCATCCACTGTGGTCACTTATGACTTTCTGAGGCCTCCAAGCAGCTCCAACAACTCATACTTAGATTAGGTTTCCATCTATGGTAGTCAAAACAGCCTAAAGTATGTGCAGAATATAACATAAGGTGGGAAAGTAACACTCTACCGAACCTAGGATGGCCATCAAGACCCAAACCCAAGAAGAATTGGGCAGCCATCGGTGTTACTCATTCATCCATAAATATTCATGATCTAATCTTTGTAACATTACTTTCAATCATAAACTGCACTCTTAACTCATATGGGTATAAAGAAATTATATTATAATAGTATATACTATACAGTAAATGCTTAGAAAAAGACAGCGGGAGAAGACAATGGATACTGTGTGATGAATTTTGCCAGCCTCCATACTACCACACACACAAACACTACTCACAAAGAGAATGGGAAGCATCTTTTACATCATTTAAATTATCGAAAAACAAATGAATAAATGGATTATCTTTTATCTTGGAAGACCATGATGATCTATTCATGGTCATTTTGTCTATACTAAAGTTCTGGGTAACAAGGGCTTCAATTTTGGTTCATTAAAGTATCAAGTTTGGAGACTGACATTCATAAAATCCTCCTTAGTAATAGAAGACTGATGTCAATAGCACCGAAAGGGTTAAATGTGGATCTAATTACAAATCCATAAACATTTGATAAAGAAAATTCACCTAAAGTATGATAAAATATACAACAAAACCAGTACTTATATCTAACATTTTTTTTTCCCTCTGAGTAAACATTACCTCAAGTATCACTAATTTCAGTCCTGTGATTTCTGGGGCAACAGAGATAAATTACATATAAAATGTGCCACTATTTTGTCGTGGTCCATGGGTAATCCTAATGACTGCAGTAGTTTGTGCCACATACAAATATGGAAAATGAAGCAAAATCTAGTGGATATGTAAGCATCACAATCAGTAAACAAACTGTCACCTCTGAAATCAAAGGACAGTGGTTTGGGCCATTCATGGTGTCTACCATAAGAACAATTTGCTAAATTTCCTTAAACCATCATTCATATGTGAATATCATAAAATCAATATAAAACGTTACAATTAGAACATACTTAACAAAATCCATGCATAAACTACCCTTTCACTGACACTTTTTAATGTGTTGAAGATTAGCTTTAAGTTTATTTACATTTATGAGAAAATGCAAACTCTGCACCCTCTACATTTTGATAAATTAAAATCTTTCAACAAACGTTCAAAATTCAGCCAAAGTTTCAAGCCCTTCTCATGGTAAGAGCGTATGATACAGCATTTTTTTTTAACACCCCTTATCAAAAACACTGGTTTCAACATTTTTGACTTACAAAGTATCACTTCAGCAATATATTCAAAACTACTGAATCAAATGCTAATATATGCAACTAAAAACAACTGGATCACAAACTCACCAAAAAATTGACTGGCATTACAATTAAAAGAACTACCTTGCAAGGTGAATATTGTCAAACAAATGGATAGAATTATGCTGGAATCTATGAACAAATCAGGCATTCACCAAGATAATATATGTGAACACAAGCCCTGTAAAAGTATAACATCTAGCATGTCAATTTTCTTCATCATCAATCAACTCTGCCATACTATCTAAAATGACTTGAGGATCCTTAGATATTTACCAGGGATCCTCATTTTGTATGTAAATAATGTGACCATACTCTGGGCCCTGAGACACATTGACAAAATGTGATTAATCTCAATAAATAAAAATTTTCACTACAGGATTACATCAAATCAATTTACCATAAACCAACAGATAATCTGAATTTGTTACACAAACCAACTTAGACCAAATCAGAAAAACAAGTAATTAAACTTACATCATCCACAAGGTGTATATATCAAGCAGTGCATAAAAACTGACTATAAGGATGAATATGTATGCTGATAATGAAAAACAACAGACCCTTCTGCTTCAATGAAGGCAGCAGCAAGAACAAATTAAACAATGACTAATTTATTACAACCAATCTCCTGCTGTTATACAAAATGTACCAAAACCAGAGCCCACAATTCACAGTCAAGCCTCACATACCACTCCATGGTTCACCCTGACCACCCCATGTGACCCATAATACTTTACCAAACAAAATATTGTTACAAAAGTATGACAAAAAGAATCATCTCCCTAAAACCTTTCTCTCAATAATTCCACGCAGCTAGAACAATTCCTAAAGGAAGGAGAAAACTGACCAAGCCCAAAATTTAGAAAGGTCTAGCAATTCCCTGCCTAATTCCTATATCCTCTCCTAAAAGAGAAAAGATATAGCAACTATTAGGACAAATCAGCAGCATTCAAAGATTAATCCTCCACACTAAGAACCCCAAATTATTGTGACAACACTTCAAAGTATACCAATATATTACTGAATTTTTAGTCAGGTAAAGGGACTGTAGCTATCGACAACAAACTTGTAAGCATCTTTTTCCCCACATAAATCCACCATGAGTATTACCAATTATAAGTTTACGAAGCTACACCAATATGTAATAAAAAAAAGTCTTCCCACTAGGATATACAGTGTAACTATGGCATTTTTCTGAATAAAGCATTAAAATTTGGAAACAAATAAAAGTGCAACATTTGTATATAAATACCCATTACTAACTCTGAAAACAATCTGAATCTGATAGTTAGGTTCTCAAAACACTATATTAACCAAAAGAAAGAAGTGGATGGCTGTGAAATTTCAATAGAAGTATTCTAGAAAGGCTACAGTGATGATGGACAAGCCTCCTAAAAGGTAAGTAAATTGATGTAATTTTTCATACACCATGAAAGGAAAATATGGTTTCCTACAAGTGCAGAAATTTACTTTAAGTGTGCTTAAGCCTACTTTGTTGTAAACATGAGAAAACTGACTCCTTGAAATTCAGACAATATGCCAGGCAAATAAATGAACAGAGTTAGGAATAAATGCACTACTATTATCATTATCATTTTCATTTTCATTTCAATTATCATTATTACTGTTATTATTATTATTATTATTATTATTATTACTATTATTATCTTCAATTATAACTATTACTATTATCATTATTATACTATTACCCCAGGACCCCTTTCATGGGGGTGCTGAAGCTTCGAGACTCCACTACAATCAGTAACAGGGAAAAGATGGACTCTTAAGTGAAATTTCCGTGTCAAGACTGTACTCCCTTTTGTCCATTTACTGTAATACAACCTTGCTGAAGGTGACTTTCCACTTGCAGTGTAGCCTCAAGCAGGCAGTATTATAACATCATAAATACAAGAGAAAGCCATATAAAATTATAGCAAGAAAAGATACTGAAAGTGGAGAGAAATGCCAAGAGGTACAGGCATATGGAGGAAATGAATTAAGAAAAATCAGTGTATAACACATGAAACTGAAAAAGAAGAAAAGACTGACTTCAGAAATGCAAGATGGCTTGAACATGGGTTTATGTGGTTACCTACATTACAAAAAGGATGTCAAAAAGAAGTGTTTCAAGATGATCTTAGAAATAGGTATGTCAAGATCACTACATGGGTCACCAAGCTGTAATGAGAAATAGTATACTAGACTGACTTAAAAAAAAAAAAAAAAAAAAAAAGTTAAGAGAATAAAAGTATCCCAATCTTGCCTAATCAAGATTGTGCGAGTATGACATAATACTGACCATGAGAAAGAAAGGGATGAAAAATACTGCAAACATGAAAATATGCACGAAGCACTTACTGATTTGGAAGGTGCCTCTGATAAAGGTTATATGAATGTGTTCAAATTTAATAGAGTAAAAGAGACTGATGAATAAGAAATTCTAGAAAGAGAGGGCACTGTCAAAAATGATTGGGTTCCAGTAAAATGTTTCATGTCTCCATAGTTATCTATCATCTTCAAGGATGAAGCTGTGAGGGAGGTTCTGGCAAGACACATAAGTCTAGGAATATGGTCTGAAAAGTTTAGCAGAGACATTAAGTTACTGCATGAAGATAATATTACAAGTATACAGAAAAGAAAGTTGGGAGTTCAAACTTTTGTACATGAAATCTATTTGGACAATCGAAAACTGAATAAATGTCAAAAAATTCCAAGTTTGAAAGAATTATTACTTGTAACAAAGAAATGAATATGTGTAAACGTGAAGAAAAATAAGCAATACAAGAGGAGAAGAAGTATAAGAAGTTGCTATTTTCCCAAACTGAAATTTTAAGGGGGATAAAATCATGCCAGAATATGGAAGGAGGTTAATGAGCATTTGCATTTAAAGGATGACAGAATGTAAGCTGTGAGATGATTTTCTTACTCTGGAATGTGGAAAATGACAGAAGAATGGTGTAAGGACAGAGGCTGTCAGACTGATGGAGAAATAAAAAGTGGTTGAAAGAGCAAAGCTTAGTGTTGAGATGGTCCAAGCTATGACAATGATGAATTAAAAATGAAATGAGTAAGATGAAGTGAAAGAAAGAGACCCAGAGTAACATAGAAGAATGGAGTAAGAGAGTATGCAACATAAAAGAAAAAATGTGGAAGACTACTTAAGAAGTGCATGCATTGGGAAGACTACTTGCATCACCCTGATAGAATTGTGGAAAAAAAGTGCATGGATTTCAAACTTTAAAAAAATGATGCATTAAGGTGTTTCATCATCAGCCAGCAAATGGTACATATCATTTGCTAAAATAATTGTTGCACTAATTCTTATCATTCTGATGAAAAGGTTAAGCTATAATGCATTAAAGGATGATTAGTATTCTTACCATCATCTTAGATTATATATCCAAACATGCATTCAACAATAATCACCTTAATTTTCAAAATATCACCACCCTTACTTTCCCCCTAGTGTTCAATACCTTCTTCAGAATACATGTAACTCAAAAACTTAATGAAAACCCAATGCATTACTGCACTCCTTCAGCTGCAGGATAGCTTAACCAAAATTTGCAAAATGTCATTTGAGGTAAAGGCACACAGGGCAAATGACAAGCACCAGAAAAAGAACTTCATCCAAATGAAAAATGCTGGAAATTTGAAATACCTCAGTAAAAAGAATTAAAAAAAAAAAAAGCAGACACAAGCATATTCATATTGGACAGTTACAAATGTTCCAAAAGAAATTAAGGAAAGTCATCAGTGTTTCAGTGAACTCAGGGCCATTAGAGCAGTGATCACAATTTCACATATACAGATTACCTGTTGTTTACTATTTCTGACCTTAATGAACATATGAACCACATGTTAGACTAATTTCTTTCTTTTCTTAGAAAGCATGCAGGCACTATACATTTTCTGACATTGGTTCAGGAACAAAAGAACAATATGGCTCAACACATGTAAAATATTTGAAGACTGTAAACACTAACACAGCTCCAGTTACAACTTCATATCCTAAATACCATATGAAGTAGCAAAAAAATATGAACTAATATCTATCTTAAAGTGAAGATGAATACTGTCCGCGGACATGATGCTCAAGTAATATTCCTACACGTGTTCATATATCTTTAGATAGATGAGCACAACAAAGATGAAAAACTATTGCCTTCAAACTGGGAGATAAAATTTCCCATATCCATTACATATAACCTTTACCAGCCAAACCAATTTGATGACATAAGAATAAAGAAAAATGATGGTATATCCACTCATGACCCCAAGACAACAGACAAAGAAACACACAAAATAGAGAGACCTACACACAAAATACTTCTACACTCATCTGTAAATAGTGGCAACCTTACCTTCATTTACTCTCATCTTTTTCTCTGCTGGCTCATGAATCCCAGCCTCCCCATTCACCTGCAACAAAACAAATACATGAGCAATAACTGTAATGCATATATGGCCACAGATCTCTATACCTATTATATCCTGCACTTTAAGTTGACGACTAATCATCCAATTCAAGATGAATAGCCATCAAATACTTTCAGTCAAATGGCTAATATCCATCACTGATAAGCAACATTTTACTCTTAAAGCATAATCCATACCAAGTCTAATATCCATACCCCTGGAAAAGGAAGTGTGAATGGAGGTAGCAACCATTTGAAATGGAAGGCAACATGTCTTGTATGTTTCAAGCTCCTTGTTAAAGGTTTCGAAAACAAAAGAAAAAGCTGCAACAATGATAATTCCAGAAATGTAAAACGCACATGAACAGGAAAAAAGTATGAAAAGTAATATTTCCATTGTATCTAGACTTAGCTCATTAATGAAGAGATAGAGAAACACCACCTGCACCACTACAACAAAAATTCAGTATATCTATGCATAAATGTATAAATGATATGTCATAATCCACTTGTAAAATACAGGGAGAGAGTTTTACACTCATGGGGACCCATGTCATGCACCTGTATTTGCTTGTCTGTTCCGTTTCTGTTTAAAAACCAAAACTTTTCTCTAACCTCTCTAACTATCGTCCTGTTGTTTTGACATCTACCATTTCCAAAGTCTTTGAATCCCTCCTCAATTCCCATATCCTTAAACACCTTGAAAACCACAATCTTCTCTCTGATCACCGGTATGGCTTCCATTAGGTGAGATCCACTAGTGATATTCTCTCCTATCTTACTAATGTCTGGTCATCATTCCTGTACGATTTTGGGGAGTCAAGTGTAATTGCCCTTGACATATCCAAATCTTTTGACAGGGTGTGGCATTAGGGTCTCATCTCTAAGCTCCCCTCTTATGGCTTCCCTCCCTCACTTTCCTCCTTCATATCTAGCTTCCTCTACGGTCAATATATCCCTGTGGTTGTTGATGGATCAGCCTCCCACCTTTCCTTCAACAGCAGCAGTGTACCTCAAGGTTCTGTCAAGTCTCCTACACATTTCATCCATTTTTTATTTTCAATGATTTCCTCTCCTCCTAAAACAATCCAATGAACTCATACGCTGACGACTCAACACTGCACTCATACACATCCTTCAGTTCTGCTCCCTCTTCTCTCACTTGATCTGCATCTCGTCTTGACACAGCTTCCTCAATAAACTCAGACTTGGACAGGATATATCAGTGAGGTACACAAAATCTATTTAAGTTTAATGCCTCCAAGACCCAATTTCTATCTATCTCTCCATCGAAAACTCCTCACAACTCTCATCTCTCCTTTGACATTTCTGTAATTACACTTCTTGACTCAATGAATATACTTGGTATTACTGTCACATCTACTCTCTCTTGGAAATCCCACATTACGGGAACAGCAAGTCTGCATTTAAGCAACTGGGTGTCCTGTTTATATGTAGTAACTTCTTTTCTTCTGAACAGTTGATCCATTTATACAAGGGATTGATTTGTCCTTGTATAAAGTACTGCTCTCATATTTGGGGTGATTCTAGCTCTGTTTCCTAACTTGACAGAGTCGTTTCCTAACTTGACAGAGTCGAGTCGAAAGCGGTCCGACTTATAAACTGTCCCAAGCAAACTTCCAAACTTGACCCCCTTACCTACGCCACAATGTCAGATCACTATCCCTCTTCTATAGGTATTACTTTGGTTTTTGCTCTCAAGAGCTGGCTGCTTGTGTGCCCCCACCACTAGCTAGACCATACAATACTTGGCAAGCTGCTGCGTCATGTGATTAATGTGGGGCCATCGGCAACTCAAGGGCGTGCTGTTATGATAAATGCTTCATTCTCTATACGTCAACCCTTTGGAACTCTCTGCCTTCTCATGTCTTTCCCAGCAACTATGACCAGGCACATTTCAAAAGACAGGTCTTTTACTTTCTCAAAAATTTGTAAATACTTTCCCTTCTTTTATTTTTCTGTTTCTTAATGCTCTTTTTATTTCAATTAAGCCCGACCTTGATGTGGACTTTTGTTCGTGATGAGCCTTAAACATAGAAGAAAAATGTGTGGTACTGAAATTCATTTACATAATACACAAGTTAAAGAAAACACTAATCCTCACTGACCCATCACTCACCAAGCACATCATTGGGATCATAACAATTGTCTAAAAATTTCAGGTGCAGTTACTTTGTATATGTAAGTAATAAGGTTAATCAAATCACCAAACAAGCTATCATTCACTGTCTCATTATCAATGTAATTAACAAAAAGAGTCAGCTGAGATCAGCACTAATAATATTATTTTTTGCAATTACAACAACTATTTGTGATTACCATTTGTGTGTCATAGGGAAAGAGTTTTACATTCACAATGCCCTATCTCAACCTGAATTATGTCTTCTTCTATGTTTCTATACATTCATACACATGGGCCTCCATAGTGTAGCAGAATGAGTCAGCTCACACCCATTCCAAATGTTCAACCTCCACTTGGGGCTGGTCAATAAATCGGTACTTGCCTTAGGTGGGAGTATGTGTGAGTGCAGAAAGCTGTCCAAAAACATTTACCTGGCATTTGTATGGATCCTACAAATCTTTACTTGGTTCATATTTCGATGTAAAAACCAAATGATTCCAAAACAAAACAAGAAAACTTGCCTGTAAAGTGTAGAAATGCCTTATCTTTTATCATTTACACTATTAAATACCACCATGCCTGATAACATTCAATTCTGACGTAATCCGAGTTTTGCAAATATGATGGGTGAGTTCATGTCTACATTAATGTAGGACTTGAATTAAACATTTTACAGTAATATAGTATTATCATTTAGCCACACATTTTCCCTATCCCTTATGACCATATCACTAACAAATTAATACAAGATAGTTTCGCAGGGTAGTAAAGCAAAATCCCACACTCTTATAATTTCTTACAGTAGCAATCTGGTGAATACCTGGTGAAGTCTTCAGGCTTCTTCATCCCCAGAGCCCCAGACTTGGCCCAGCCTGTTGGATTGGATCACTGGTTGGTAAGGACTCCTTAAGAGAAAAGGTGGATCATTTTCTTTTTTTTACTTGATAGCTTCTTCCCGCTATAGTGACACAGCACCAAGAAATTAAGATATCAAACCTATAAAAGTAGTCTCTATCCTAAAGTTTTACAAGATGATTTTTACTTTTTTGCTGTCCAGAGGAAAATTAAAAAAAATGACATCCAAGATGCAATAAGAATCTCTCCTGTTTGTTTATATTTGCTTTATTTGAATGAAAGTGTTACAAATACATTTTTTACCCTCGACTGTTCATTTTGAATGCTTTTACTATATGAATTCCCTTTATCTAAAGCCCTGCCCACAATACGAACTTATATATGTTAAAGTTAGAAGTGCTACACCGGAAATCTAATACTCTATATCAACACTTTTTATGTTGAAGGCTCCAGTCACAGACAGAAGTCCACATCAAGGCCGGGCCCTAACTGAAGGATAGAGAGAATCAAGAAACGCGAAAAAAAGACAAGAAAAGTATTTACGAGTTTTTGAGAAAGTGAAAGAACCGTCTTTTGTAAGGAATATATTGGTACCAATTTCATTAAATACTAACATAAAACAAATGCACTTCTGTCTTGTAAACTTTAGCCTATCAATCTTTGTCTTATTATCACTCAACATATATATAATATTAGAAGATATACGGGTAGGCCAAAAACGACAATGACTATGATAATTTAATATGCAAGCTGTTTTGTGTTCATATATATACTGATCAATGAAGATGAATAAATCATCCAATGAGCTATCAATCATCTCCTAATTATATATTAAATATATGAACGACATGTATCACAATAAATGTAGTAAAAAAATTATGTACATATCTTTAGAAGCAATGGAGGAGCGCGAAATGAAGTTAATCATATATAAGGTAACAGTACCAAGAACAAGGACTGAAGTGTCGGTTGGTGGAGGTCGAAGTATCAGTAATTATTGGGAGAAGTGTCAATGTCTAGCATCCGCCGGCGGTACTTGGGCCCCTGTTGACTTGTGGAATCGAGACGAGAACAATAAAGTCTTTTGGAAAGTTGTATAAAAAAGTTGCATAAGTCCTGGTGTGTACAAAACATTCTTCATAACTATAATGGAAACCGGTTTGTGTCTGAACTATACTGAAGATTAGGAGGAGGTGTCAATACTTACAGGTGTGGCTATGAAATTGGATGGGTCTCTCACAAAATACAAATATAAAAGCAGACATAAAAGTACCAGCTAGATTTGGACAAATATTGTTCTAGGTTAATACAGGCTCATTAATATTCAAGTGTAAAATAATCCACAGAGTAATCTTTCTGTGGTATTAAATTAAAATAGTGTGGGTTCGGCATTCACAACTCCTATCAAAAATTCTAATAGAAATATCAGGTAGTACTTAGCTGTTACCTCCTACAGCACCTATATTAGGATTCCCCATAATCAGAATACGTTGAAAAAGCCTTACCATCATACTGTGACTATTATTGTACATTGAAGGAGGCATTGCTGTAGATACTTCCGCCGCCATTTTGGTTACTACACATAGATCGTTCCTCCGCGGGCAAAAACAACTTTTCCTCTCCGTGAGAAAAGATATCTTTAAACCATTTTCTAAGCATTATATATTCATATGAGTATATATCTAAGATTTTTAATTTTAAATTTTTATTTAGGAAGTTTGCGACTCATACACACAAGAAAAAATGCCGTATAACAAATTTTAGGTTTACACAGGCTCTCTCTCATAATCGACCCTAAAGAATTTTCAGACAGTATTTACAACTACATCAATATGATAATTAAGATCTTGACACATTCCGTCCGTAATTCTAATAGATATATTTTATATATTTTTAAACACTGATATACATTTCTTCAATTTTCCTCATGTAAGCATTTTGTTATGGTGGCCTACGGAAGACCGTAGCACAACGAACGCTCTAAGTTTTCAGAATACCTTAGAAATAACAATAATAAGAGACCTAGAAATTCTTAGTAGACGGGAAGATACGATTTTAAAGTCTTCATAGAATTAGTTCAGCTCTTGAGATATACCGAAGGCAGTGAGAGCCTTCATGTAAGTACGAATTTTTGCTTTTGGAATCGCAAGTAATAGGTCATTTGCAGATGGTGAAAATGTGGCATTTCTTTCCAGCACATTAATGAACAATTTAGTCGCAATTCTAAGAACTATCAGGCCTAATGAACTGATCACTAAAGTTCCAGAAGTCATCTTTTGTAGTTAAGAATAAAAATCCCTCAAGAAGGACGAACTAGTACTCTACCCACCCCCCCAAAAAAAAGGTATCTTGGAACTGTATTAATTTAACAAACGCGAAAAGATATAAGGCGAAAGGAAATCAACGCAAGCAGGTCCATCGTAATCTCAACGCAAGGTAAACCATATACGATTCCACCAACAGGATCAATAAATATCATATTCTGTTGTCGGCCGACTTTTAGGCTGGGCTATTGATAGTCATTGGAGTTTACCCCTCCTGTTGACAATGAACAGACTCATTCTATACTTTGCCAACTATGCTGTTCCCACACCCCGCAACATTTTGTACTGGACAATCGTAAAACTAGTGAGTTCAGAAGTGATTTACTCTGCTCTCTGTATCCTCTTTTGCTTCGGCGCCCACAGGATGGATAGGAGTGCACAATAAATCAGCCATTCTTGCGGCAAAAATCAAAATCAATCCCTTTTTCCATAAGAAACTACAAGGATAGCTTTTCCCCCCTCATATATGTCTTTATAAAAATCTATATCCTCTCTCATTTTCCAGCAGCTTCTTCCATGTACTGGTAAGATTTCCAACGATGTTTTTTACCCCTCTTTAACCAACGAGGCTCCAGGACAGTGAGTCAATGGAGTGTGTAGCATCACAACTTAAGCGGGTCGAGCCTTCTCCTCCTCCTCCCGTGATGTAGCTTCATAGGAGACTCAACACCTCCCACCCCCGTGAGTGACAGGAAGCTGAGAATTATTGGAACATTTCTGGAGAGTTACCACGTTCCGCCACAGATCATATATTCACCCTAAACTGGAAGTTATTCACTGTGCTTTGTTTATAGTGGAAAGGACGCGCATAATTCATCTAGTTAAGGGACGTGGGAAAGGTAATGAGTGCTGGCTTCAGGTGCGAGTTATGAGTAAAGGGTTTCCATAGTTTACAGGCAGGACTTCGTAAGTCAGGCTGCCTTCACGAAACGATTTTGAGGAGTATCTCTCAAGAGGCAGATGTCTGTTGCTTCAATATGATACATATTGTTAGGTTCTAAAAAGACGAATGCATTTGTATGTATGTCTCTCATAGCAACAGCTCATTTGAACACTTAGATGGTTCATGTGATCAGCTAAGGATTAGGAGGGAAAGACCACGCTTGAGCAGGGTTAAGTGAAATCCTCTGGAGGGTCATCTGTGACGCTGTACTCTATTTCGTCCACTGTCGATGCTACAGCTTCATGAATGGTGACTTTCCGCTGGCTTTTTTTTCATACATGTTCACCATTTTCACAGCCCCCTTATCTACAGACCTTTCCATGGTTTCTCCTGGCCGCTTCACATGCCCGGGTTCAGATCACTGACAGCACCTCGACCCCTGTATATCACATCGTTCCAGTTCACTCTATCCCGTGCACGCCTTTCACCCTCCTGAATGTTCAAACCCCGATCACTCAAAAACTTTTCCACTCCATCATTTCATCTCCGATTTCGTTTTCCCTTTCTCTTGTTCCCTCCACATCTATCACATACCCTCCCTGGGTCAACCTCTCCTCGCTCATTCTCTCCATTATGTCCAAAAAATTTTAGCAAATCTTTGTCAGCTCAGTCAGTCAATATTCCTCTTTTTACTGTGTTTTTCCCTTACCCTGTCATTTCCAACTCGATCAGAGAGAGAGAGAGAGAGAGAGTACTTAATTACGAGCACTAACACCGAGCTATTGCCAGGAAGCAGAGCTAGAGCTAGTTCTAAAAGCGATGCGCTCACCTTACGAAAATCCAGCGTTACGAAGAACGATTCGTGTGAGAGACGGAGATTTGTAGTGAATTTATATAAAGGTACTGAAGTACTCTTGCCAGTTCCTCTCCGCTCTAAAATTTATAAGCTCGTACCGACAATGTCTGCACAATCTATGGCCATGGCCCCTAGTCCCCGGCGTCATGGGGTGCTAAGAATCTCCACGTTTCAGCCTGACTCTACTGCCAATGAGAGGGAGGGCTCTAGCAGTAGTAGTACCGGCCCCTCCCACGACTCCCCTCTCTGTGAGACCTTCCTCTTTTTCTATTCACTATACCAACATTCGTGGTCTCTCTAGTAACCTCGCCTCA
>JAYMFT010033182.1:0-30586 GCA_038088735.1 Panulirus argus
AGATATATATAATATATATATATATATATATATATATATATATATATATATATATATATATATATGAAAAAAGTCCCTTAATTACCACTTCACAAACAAGACCCACTGATTAAGACCTTTGTTGTTTTAATTATTCAAACTAACAGGCAGTCTTTGGAAAACTGAAAGGGAAGTATATCACATCTAACGTATAATCGGCAGTGGGCCTGTTCATTGTGAAAAGACAGATACAGATAAACAGGCAGTTTCAGTTTTTATTGGTATATCCTATATAAAGTGGTTGTTGTTCATTGTTTCAACAATTAATTATAATTATAATTGACACTAAACTTAATCCTTAGGTATCCTTGTTGATGCTTGAAGAATCTTGCTTTGCTGAAAAAAAATTGACTTTAGTTAATACAATCATGAAATAAATGTTTTATAAGTGTTAAAAGAAGCATTACTGGTACCACATTCCATCAAATTTTAAATCTTGAAGACTTAATTTGAAAATGTAAAAATTAGTATCTTATTTATGCATTCTGACTAATGAATAATCACTGAATTGCTAAATGCATGATGCTGCCTGATGAGGCCTTGGGGTCTGCAGAGGTATGGGTAATAGCTTCCTGCATTTCAACATACACAGTAATCCATAAACCAAACTGCACCATAATTCTGGATCACTCACATGAGAATTCTACCGAAATACTTGGGTATGGGTGGATCACAAGGTCTAGGGAAACCTTTCACATATCCAAGAAAATACCCTTGCCCCCATAAAAGTTTTTCCATTAATCATTTTTCAGTGAAACCTAAGTTGGTTCAGTTCGACCGGAAGCAATGAATCTAGTCAATTTTGTGAATATCTGAAATTACGCATCTCACATTCAACTGGCAGGTGTGTTTTGGTGAACCAGTTTCTTTATCAATATGGGCCAAAGGAATAATTTCCATACTGATTACCATACTTTAGGATTTTGGGTAAAATTCGTCCATCCTGTTCCCCCAGTGTAACCATGAGCTCCAATCCACCAGAAATATGTCCATTTGAAACTACACTAAACAAACATGAGCCATACTTTAATCTATCACAGGACCAATGTGATCCATCCTTTAATTCACCTTTTGAAAAGCAAACATAACAAAACTAAAAACTACACAAAAGAGAACACTCAGAGGAATCACTGGTTGCTTAGCAACCTTAACCTTTTAACACCTGCACAATCAAACAACATAACTTCCAATAACATCCCACCTCAACATGCTTAGCATACAACTCTTTGCAACAGATCTACTTCCCTTACACCCAAATCACTTACAGCTCAACATGCTTAGTCTTCAATTCTTTGCAACACACCTACTCCCCTTACACCCAAATCACTTGATAACCAACCATCATCCCCTCACCAATAAAATGATCTCCCTTGCCTCATACTTCACTGACAAATATTCACAGACCCCCACACTTCTTGGGGGGGAATCACAATATAATGACCCAACAAGCACAAAAGAACTGCCTCTACAACACAATCTTAAACTCCAAATAATAATTCCTTTCTGGACCCAAATGTAACTCAGAAACTCAAGAAATTTCAGCAACAAACATGGATCCATAAGAAAGTTCCAAACTTACAGGCAAAGATACAAGAACCTAAAAATTAGTTACATCTTGCCAATAATGTGAACTATGGCAATGTGTATGATTCGAAACTAAGGCTTCACCTATATTGTTTCAAGACAATTATCTGTGAAACACTGGCCAACAACATGATCCTTACCATTAAAAACTCTGCTAAGTGTATCAATGGTACATCAGCTGAAGAATGGAATCTTAGGCCTTGGGGCCTGTCTTTGCCTCACCTACTGATGACAGAAGACTGCTTGCTAAATTCTGGAAAGGTGTCACCCATGGACCATCCCAGTAAAATGTAAACCTCTCAACTGGTTCAGTCATTGTCCCAGTCTTTTATCTCACACTTTGGCAATATCCCTTGCCTCATTTATGATCATCAATATCCAGGTTCATACACAGTACTCCCACTATGAAATACAATTCACTGGAAAAAAAAAAAAAAAAAAAAAAAAAAAAAAAGTAGTAGTAGTAGTAGTAGTAGTTAAAACAAAGATCAAGGTTGCTGTTATATTTTGAGAGCTAGCACCTGTGTTGTCTCCAGGTGCACTAGTTCTCGAGGTAAAACAAATCATTCTAGACCTGTTTCATGGAAAACCCACAAGTCAAGCAATCATAACCACCAGACATTTCTGTGGGCCAGAAACAAAATTCAAAACTCTGCAAAATGATGTCAAACAAAGATCTGCAGGTCTTTATATCACCAGTAAACAAGTGATTATCAATATGGGTGGATATTTACTTAGCACCACCTCTCCTCCACACCTTGATATCTTAGGCCTAGAGGGTTGATGTATAGTCAACAGGTGCTGTAAATGAGAATGTGCCAGCCTCTTGTGTCTCGTGATTGTTGAAGTCAGTAAATCTTCTTGGATAAACCTCACATGGGGGGGGGGGGGGGTAAAACAGTGTTTGTATCCCCCATCAAGAAAGAGCTTTCTTACATATTCATGCAAAAGATGGAAAAACTTATTATCTTATTAATGCGAGTGTTTGTGGTATGATTTTCAATTCAGCATAGGTAAAACAAAATTAACACCAGCTTGTGTTACAGACATATATGGCACAGCAAAGTTTGAGTGCATTACTTCCTAAAGTTGATACAAATTTTTGAAAATTGCATGCTAATGAAAGAGCTATTTCATGTTATATAATGAATCATAACAGAGTGCTTTAAAGTATATGGTAATCAATACCAAGTCCCTCACCTGATATTCCTGATCAGTTTCAATAAGGCCAACCACTACTACCATCTGATACTGCTTAGCTCGCATGCTTGACAATGGTTTACGTAGTAGTCTCATGGCAGCAGGTGCTGTCTGGGTGTGCAGCAGCTGAGCTACTTGTGTTGGAGAGTGGGACGGGTCCAATACCAAAAGACGAATTCCCTCATTACCACCCAACTGCTCCACACCTATGATAGTTCGACTATGGCCTAAGAAAGAGAAAGTCTTCACTTAAGAGATGATGATATCATTTTTGCAATGACAAAATCAAGACACTAAGGAGTAGTAGGAATGCTGTTACCTTTACCTGTCCACTGTTATCCAATTCTAGATAAATCCCTTACTGTGTTCAAAGCAGTCCCAATCAATTTGGCCACTGACCACCTCCACACCTTAAATTGTGGAAAACTGAACAGGAATTTCTTTTAGACATTTGTAGAACAATTCCACATTCTTACTGGTTATCAAGCAAATGAAGAGAAGCAGCTGCTAACAGCACAGTGATATATAAGTTTTTCAAAAAAGAATGAATGCCTGGAAGAAAGAAAATGACATGGATGTAGAGACTTAAAAAAGTATGTGGTAAGGGGAAAAATCAACAGATATAGTCATGTGGGAAATGTATTCTATAAATAAGTGGCAATTCAAAAAGTGAATATTTCTCTACATAAATAAGAGTACCTACAACAAAATCTTTTTCTTCTTAATTTTTGGATGATTTGAATCACACTGATTCATTAGTTATCTTCTCAGCTGTTCCCTTTTATCTGCTGATACACTGTTTACTGCTTTAGCTCTACATTTGCACTGATACTCCAATCCCTCTTTTCACATAAAAAACAAAAAACAAAAAACAAACCAAATAAGTGTCACTTCAGGTTTCTTATGACTTCTTAATAACTCCTTTACTTTTGTCAGTACCCTACTAAACTCTTGCAGTTCAGTCTTATGCAGCTTGTATGCCATGGTACTGATTGTGTCTATGACCAATATGCTAATGCTTCAAATTTTTATTGCTTAATTTCATTAACCAGTTTCTGTCTAATTTTGTTTACATACCCCATCTTATTAAATATTACCCTTGTCTGCTCTGAATGTATCACTGCATTCTAAGCCCGCTTCATTCTTAATTCATTCATTCAACCAGGCTTTAGTCATAATGATATATATTACACAATTTTCATTTGTACAGTATTCTCATAAAGAGGTGCTACTGGATTCTATCTGCAGGCATGCTTCTGATACTACCGTTTTCATCTACAAAGTATTTTATCACAACTTCATTTTAAACCTCTGTCAATGAATAAAATCATTAACACAGACAAAATTGAAGGTAATGCCATTCCTTGAGGATACCTAAGACTACATCATCAAAAGTAGTTCTGACTGCCATTACACTGCATCTTCACTCTTAGAAACCCCTTGATCCATCTTCCTAATCTACCTTTAAATATTTTGCTACTTTCTCTCAAAAATTATATAGTTTACTTTACAAGATACCTTTGCAAAGTCCAGAAAAACAGTATTCACCCTCATTCCTTGCACTTAGGTCCTTGAGTTATTGCTGCCAGATAATAACTGAGTTCTTTAGGTCCTTGAGTTATTGCTGCCAGATAATAACCGAGTTCTTACATTTGTTTGTGATCTTTCACTATGCTCAAATCATCTCTGGCAATCAGATGTTTCAAAATGTTTCTTATCTTTCTAAGAATCCTATTACATGTAATATCAAACTCATCAGCCTATGTTGTCAAAATCTCATTTCCTACCTATGTTTAGTTCAGACACTTTGTTATCAATGACAATGCTGTTAATATCACTGCTTTATCACTACTATACCCTTTTGTGTTGTTGCATCCCTGGGTTCATAAGTTTGCAGAGGCAGGGGAACTCAAGTATCCAACAGCATCTAATGGTCACTTACAATAGATATCATGTACAAATAATGAAGAGCTGTCTCTGATGAGTGAAACCAGAGCTACAAGCTATTGAGTGTGATGTGCTATGTGGGGCAGAATGGATAATGAGTTGGATAAAACTTGTGCTGATACCAGCTAAGGAGCGGGTGTTGGCATAAAAGCCTATAAAATTTAAGGGGGAGGATTTTTGGTGCTAGAGTGGAAGAGTCAAAATCACAGAATTAAATTAAGGTCAGAAACACTATTATACTATAAATCTGTAACATTAGCTCCATCCCCAACAAAAAACTAATATGGTACTATTAAGAAGACTAGGGGCAAGCCTTACCCTGATGCTGGAGGTATATGGGAGGCTTGAACTCTGCAGGTTTTGAAAAGTAGTCAAGGCACCATCGGAACAACTCTGGATGAGTCCCATCTGATCCTGTTGGTCGATGGCAGTCAATCAATTGACACCTGAAGTTGAGAGCTGAGTCAAACCCATGTAAAAGATTAATATTCTGCCAAATTAAATCTCTATGTATTCAGACTCTTTAATGCCACTTTCAACTATCAACAGTCCCAAATAAGAATCAATAATTACTTCTTCTTCACATTACAAATGCATCAATTGCTTTCACAGCTTTAGTATTTTCATATGCAATAACATTGGCCTGTGTACAACTTAATTAATAAAATTAACAAAGAGCTTCCAAAATCTCTCACATTCTTATGAAATCAATAATACGGTACTTGTCCTAGACTGTCTTACCTGATTCTAAAGGATGACAGTAAAGTGACAACTTCTGTGGCACCAATCCACTTCCTTGTGTTGGATAACTTACCACCTAACTGCTCACATCCCTGTAAATATGAGTTTAATGTTAACAGAGAACAGCTGAAGCATAAGTTGATTGTAATTCACACAACTAACTATAAATGTCTGATAATATTCCCTAAAAAATAAATAATGCTGAAAAAAAATGTCAGTTTATGGAACAGCTTGTATTACTTTTGTATGGATGTATGTTTAATATAAACATTGGTATACAGCGCATAGAACTCTGCCATAATAATTCTAATGGATATTACAATGGTGTGATAAAAACTAAGAACATGCATCCAATCCAGGGGATGCATGTTAGTACCTGTGAAATGTATAGAACATTCAAGGGAACAAAAAAGCATTTTTCTGGTGATTTTCTGATTGCATTTAAGTGTATAAGTGATATATATCTGTCTATATCTCTGATGCCCGTTCCCTCTGGGAACTCCCAGCAAAGGGGTGGCCACAGCAAAAGAGTCTCCACTTATCCCTGTCCTTTCATGCCTCCCGTGCATACTCCATTCCATGCATTCTTCCAGCACTCCTTCACACTATTTCCCCATGTCACAGGTTGTATTCCTCTCATACTAACCCCTTTAATTGTACTCTCATACACTCTCCTTGTAAACTCCCTGCCTTGCAATCTTTCCACACACCCAAAATTACCTCAAAGTATCACTTTTCACCCACTCTACCATTCCACGATTCATTCCCTTTGTATTCCCTGCCATACCAAATCTTTCATATACCCCTTCATTGCTTTCTTTATTCCATATAGTCGTACCTTGTGTTTTCCTTAACATTTACTCTTTCTAACATTAATAATTTATGCTTTCATAATCTTTCTTGTAATCTGTATATATCAAGGAAATAAAGCTTGAATAACAAAACTCCACCTGTAGATCAAAACCATTTCTCCATGCTTGCTCAATCAGCTTCTGTATCTGTGAGATAGAGGGCATCAAGTTTGGTCCTGAGAAAAGGCGTTCATAATAGCCCGTGTGATGCTGAAGACAACTTAATAGCATCTGTATGTTTCTGCAAACATAAAACTTCATTAGTTTGAAGTCCGAAATAAGCAATACTATATCCTACTTAGTGATACAGGTTCATCAGATGAAAAACTTGTTAAAAAATCTCTCACTCATACAAATACAAATGTGTAACCTTATATCACAATGATGTATCTTTCCAGCTTCCTATAACCTTTCAATCTTTACAAGTCAGGTCAAAACACTTGAACAGCTCAGAGCAATTTTTTCTAAACCCTTTTGCAAATGATGTTAATTTTTCTTTTCATCAGAGATGGTGACAATTGAGACATCTATGTCATGAGAAATACTATTTATATAACACAACGTTGGGCAGCAGGAGCCTTTACAATGAATATGTCATGAGAGATACTATTTATATAACAGCCTTAGGCAGCAGGAGCCTTTACAGTAAGTGAAGCTGTGAATAATGTTGGGACCCCCTCAAACTGGTCCTGGGATAATCATACATGAAAACACATGATATATATATATTTTTCATACATAATCACCATTTCCCACGTTGGTGAGGTAGAGTAAAGAATAGACAATTGAGTCTTAGAGGGAAAAATCTTCACTTAGCCCCCTTCTCTGTTCCTCCTTTTAGGAAAGTAAAACAGGAGGGGAGGATTTCCTATTCTTACATACTCCTCCAAATTCTCTCACCTCATTTTTTAGTACTGCAATTTTATTCATTAATGCCAAATTACATACATATAACATGCTGACAATGATATTTCCTGCCATAAATACTTCATCTATATAAATGCTGATCAAGAACAGAGATGAAAAGATGTCTGTCTTACCCTACCTTTAAGTTCAAATTACAGTTTCTGTAAAAGTCCTTCACTATTTCTAAACATTAGTCACATATCAAAAGCACTTACAGATGTCAAATATGTCACAAATGATTATCATGTACTGTATATGAGTGTCTGAACAAGAGAGGTCTATCTATGAACCTGCAGTACAATATAAAACACTGTAGATTTTGTAAAGATAAAATATGATTCTACAGCATGATGAGCTCTATAAGTTCTGTAATGGTATACTCACCTGTAACCACAGCCCCAGCCCCTGTCACCATATGTGGAGCCATAGTGGTCAACTGTGGTGCAAAGGTAAGTTCCTTTCACATTGTTGGTGCCTTCACTAACTGCCTTTATGGGCCCAAGGAGACCTGAGAAAAAGAATATCTGCAAATAGTTGACATAAATGGTTAAGGAAGTATCTACAGGGATTAGAGGGGGAAAACTTCTAAAAGATTTTTTAACAAAGTTTAAGTTCTCACCAAACATGATAGCAGCTTTCCTAAACACCACCGTCTACAGATTTTCAGACATTCATCTATACTAAACCAACCTCCTTTCAATCAATCTTATAGAAACCCCTGCACAATAAAACGTCGACAAACAATCTCACACATGCATAAAAACATACATAAACAAAATACACATACAAATGATGGGTCCCACGTGTAAAACACCCTCCCTATACATTACAAATATGTAATCATACATAATCAGTATGTCATTATGGACATTGAACTGTTCGGTAACCCTGGACTCGGGTGCTAGATGTGTATGACAGTAAAACAAGTGAAAAAATTATGTTAGCATAATTAAAAATGCTCACCACAGCACTTTGCTTCTTTCACTCCTTCTGATATAGCAGAAAATGCCTACACCTGTCTAGTGTAACTTCTCACAAATCCTTTTAATGGAAGGTATGCATAATTCCCTTCAGAGGGGATAATGATGTGCACCACTTATTTGGACTGTTTAAACTGAGGTGAATCACATGCTGACAGCAAATTAATGCCAGAAGCCCCTTCTGAAAAATGGGCCCTCATTATCAGGAAAGAAATCCATTCACATAATAATAGGGAGAATCTTTATGGATGCCTACCTCTCTGAGAATTTAAAAGGTTTCTCCCTTTGATTTACAAAAAGACAAATGTAAGGACAATGCCTTCTGAAACCTTTACCATTGTCTGGCAGAGGCTACATCGTCTTTCCTGCAATCTCTCTCTCCCTGTCTTACTGCCACTTGGCTTGATGTAATAATGAACATATCTAAGGATGCTCTTTACCATTTCCTAGTGCTCTCTAGTGCCCTTTTATCATTTCAGTTGGGCATCTAACTTAAACAGAACATGCCTTCTTATTAACATTAAATGCTCACTGAAACTATTATCCAACACCTACAATTCTTCCCTGATTTTTCTTAAGCTCTTGGTCACAACTTTTTAGCCTGCAGCAATTTGGCTTCTGGTGCTGTTGCAAGCCCTTGCCACCAAAGCACTAAATGTTCTGTTAAACATTCCCTATTCATTCATCAAAGCCTTCCACTCCTTCAACAAAGCTCTCACATGTTGCAGGTCCCTTCTAACAGCAGCAATGTCTTCATCAACAAAATACCCACCTTGCTGACTCCTGATCTCCTCCTACCTCCAACTTCAGGATGCTGTAACCCACAGTATGCCCTATTATTTTAAACCCAACCAAATACGTGCAGCTGTCTAGCCAAGGTAAAAAACCTTTTTCTTAAGAGACTACATTACTTATGTTGACAGTATAGTCATTTACCCCAATGCTGGTGAGTGATGACAGACTAGAGACAGACTGCAACAGAATACAAATAAGCTTGGAAAACACAATGAGATGTGAAGTAAAGAGATGTCAGTGTAATGATACCTGATCTACAAGTCAAACATTATGAATCCAGGAATGCTAGGTCATTAGAGGATAATAAAAAGTTGTGGATACTGTATATGGAAAGTTGTGGTCAATGGTGGTGCAAGAAAAACTTTCAAGAAGGCTTGGCATGTACAGTATGGGAGGGCAGTGGTGTCTACTAAAGGTTATATTTAAGCAGGAGATAACAGAGTGGGAATTCCACAACAATCTGTATACTGGTAGGAAGTGATACATTCAACTGGGTAATATGAGGGACCCATTCAGGAGACTGATACCTAAAACAGGTGCATTGCTTTTTTTTAATCTATTACTCGACCTTTCAGTTATAAGTGAAAAGATATATCACTGCAATATTATACACCCCTACCTTTCATCTACTTCTGAAACAGGTTCTCACTATTCCCTACTAGAAGTTTTCTCCTAAACTGATACTCTTAAATCACTTCACAACTTTTCTTTTTCATTGTCTATTTCATAAACAAATGAATTCCCTTGCTTCCAATAATTAAATACCAATAGGATCTGATCCCATATGTATTACTTTTATTACCAACATACTATACTTATTAACTAATACAGTTAGTAAGCTAATACTCCTTTCAATTTCAGCATCTTCTACAGTCAGTATGAACATACTTCTCCAAATACTATAAAATTACAACAGCATCCATCCAGTTGTTTTAAACACTTTCTTCCTTGAATGTTCTCAGACACAAAATGAAAGACTGGTCAATCTAAAATTCTAGTGTTACACATAAATGATTTCAGTATCTGTATCTTTCACTGCACAACCTCTCACATACCTAAAAACTTCTTTTTTCCTTCTTAAGACTATATGTGGTAAATTCTATTTCAACTTCATTTGAAACAAATCCAAACATTATATCTTCAAAATATTCCTTTCAGCTCTTGATGACATCATTTGATTATTACAATAATTTACATCTTCCTGATTATATTCCAAACTATGACCACACGTCAAAAATTACTTTAAACACCATCCCTTTCTGAATGAAACTATCCTCCCTTGTGAAATTCCTCACTGACTTTCTATCTATCTATCTCATTTCACTTTCTGGATTTGTATTTGCTTCATCACATATTCTTATAATATTCCTTTCATTTCCTCATTTACTACCATCTTCTGGATCATCTGATTAACACCGGCCTTCAGCTTTTCTATATATATCTTTTTTTTCATAACCTAATTCATTCAGCTTGATTTTCTTTTCTTTTTCAATCCATGTATTCACTTTATGCAAATAAACAAATATTCTTATTTCTTGTCATTTCCTTTTCTTTTTCTAAATCCTATAAAAAATCAATGAACATTATAGTTAATACTACAGTACTAAAAACATCCTACCTTCTGTCTTCCTCCTGGTTTCTGATAGCCCTATTGCATTTTGCTCTTCCTGCTAATGCATGCATCATGCCAAAGGTAATCTCACTCTACCTGTTGACTAGACAGAGACCAAACATTTTCCAAAACTCATTTTTGCTCTGGCTGTCTGACATATATTCTGTTTAGCAACTACAAATAACTGCAGATATCTAGGCTGTCCCACTGATTAAAGTGAGGATATTTTAAGCTAAAGGATGGCATTCCAACCAGTACCATAATTTAGCAGATTATCCACTATTCCATTTTTTTCTAACATTTTATTTTCTAACAATCACAATTTATCTATCACTCACTTCCAGCACTGTATTTGGATCCAAAATCTTCTCATCTTTGTTTATCTTATATTCAAATTTTGCATAAATTTTCTTCCTTATCTCCTAAATGTACTTTAAACCCTTGACATTCTGGAGTAAACCACTGCATACAGATATTACTCAAGAACCAGATTTCTTCTTGCTTTTTAGTATAGTTGCATCTTCCCCTGCATATAATCTCTTTTCTATCAAGCTATTCTCTTTCATAAATCAATACATCAAACTCTTACTGCAGTCAATTCCAATCAGTCTAAATCACTCCAATCCTATTCAGGTCAACTTATACATCTTAGAAAAGGTATCAGAAATAACTGAGTCTGAGGCAAAGTGAATATCACAATAATTTACTATATACCATGGAGGCAAGTGATGCATTACTACCTGTATCTGTCAAAATGGCAAATGAGCTTGAATTTTACGTGAATGAAAAAGAAACTAGAATAAAGATAAATAATGCAATACAGACATATACATATATTGTACTGAAGGTCCTTAATGGACCAAGTAATGGAGGAGATGCTACTTGGTAGAAGTAATGTGTTTAGTTTGGGCTTTCACATAAGTCTTTACACACGAGAAGAATTCCAAACAACCAAATTAATATGGTGACTGGGTAGACATTTCAGAAGAAACTGATAATCTTTTGAAGAATCTAAAGAATATACACTGTTGAACATAGGAAGTAATACGTGTGAAAGGAAGGTATTAAGAAAGGGGCAAGATTTTAAGTTGCAGGCAGGAACATGCATGCCGTTAATGTTACGTAAGATCATGGCTGTTAGCATTACTTGAAAAGCAGCATCAAGGCCGATGTAAGGGAACAGAAGCTAAAAATGCTCTCCTAAAAGAATCTAAAGCAATATGCTATGGGACAAACTTCAGTGAGAATGCAAATAAATACAAGGTGGCTGTGTTTGAGAAAGGGGTCAGACTGTAATACTTGATTATATGATCATAAGAGAGATATTATGCAGCAGATTATATGCTCTCTTATATATCACATATATATCAACATTTTCTGTGCAAACTCCCACTTTATAACAAGATTTCTCATGCAGCATCTCCTCCATAAGACTTATTCAATTTCCACATATTTCTTTGCATTTGTTCTTCAGCCTACATACTTCATCAATCTGCCTTCTCATTATACCTGTGTTTTCTAGTTAAACATATTACCAAGTGTCTCATTTGGATCATTTCTTTTATAACACACTACATCCCTTCCTTCCATAAGTCACAACAGTCACAACACCTTAAGACAGTCAACTGCTCTTCATAATCCACATCTCCTACTAGTACATCCTTGACTCATTCATCAAAATACTCTCCAAAATCTATATATTTCTGTTATACTTAAAAGTACACTGCACCTCTCTGTATGGCTGTTCTATTCACACAAATAACTCATCTAAAATTTCTTCTTTAGCATATGAACAAATCTCCTTAGCCTTCTCCACTTCATCTGGTGATTCAGTCACAAATCTACCATTCCAAAGAAATGTTCCACACTATAATCTAACACCCTCATCAACCAGATTCCGTAACTCATTTTGCTTTCCTTCTATATCACATTCTTCTTCAAACTTAGGATTCATTACTCTATGTCAATCAATCAGTTCATCATTCCTTTTATACTTATCAGTAACTTTCATGGTGAATTCATGTCAATTAATCAATCTATCATTCCATTCCCACACACATGGGAATCAACCCTATCAAGGTGATATTACCTTAAATGAGGAACTAAAGATCTTTTTTCTCATTTCTCCAAAAATCATGCAGGACTTTTTTCTTTTTTAGATAAAACTTTTACTACAGTTGCTTTTACTGGAAGTTGTTAGGCCTTTAAATTCACTGATATATATTCTTCAGAAATCATCCATTATTGTAAAATGTAGCATTTGGTTGTAAGCTTCAACTGCTCTACTGTTATGCTACCATAAAGTTGCCATGCAACTACAAATTCTATTACATTCTTTACCCTCATTCTTAGTACTTCCTTTTGTGAATAAAGTATTATAATCATTGCAATGATCCTGCAGTTTGTGATTCTTCCTTAAACTTAAGCTGTATACAAAAAAGAATATCTTTATTCAGCATTTCCCATGATATCAAGTTTACTCCCGTCTCATCAAATTATCATTCCTGTATCTTAACATTTCTTCCCTTTGCTGCTTTTTCTAAGGCTTTCCCTATACACTACACAGATCTTAAGATGTTCTACACTCCTCCTTAACTCCTTCTTAAGGCAATAACTGCAGCTATTCTCGATACTTAGTTTGCCAACAGAGACAATTTTCAATAAATCTTAAAAATGAATATTTTTGTCTCACCATTCAAAAGAGCCCTTTTTTCCTGGGAAAAAAGGGTATATACATTGATATAGCATTCTGTGCCAGGTACATGACGCACCACCTAAGAGTATAATATATACACATCTTGCTATGCAATCATGTTATAATTCCTAATATATACATTCCATTACTTTTGTACATCTATATGTACATTATTCATATAAATTTATATGTAGTACCTACATACAGGTAAATTTTCTTTCCTGCTGAGGCAATGCAAAATTGTACTAACCAACACAACATTTTGATGGTTACTGATCAGACAAGTTGAAAAAATATAAGCAAAAAATGCTAGCAGTTACTTCCTATCTCGTTACTCTGCTGCTTACTTTGCCCAGGATTTTTAAATGCCACAGACTTGCAGTCAACTGCCAGAAACATCCTATGCTGTATATACAGCACATCAGCAGTCAGTGGGTTAAATCTTTTCGAGATTGCTAATGTTACACATTCACCCCACTTCTCTTTGTAAAACTTTCTAATCTAAATGTTGCATACTCAAAACCCGATCTATACAGAAAACTGATTCTCTCCCTGATCATTTTCACCCAACTAATCGTGATTTTCTTCAGCCACCCTACCTGGACTAAGAAAAAGTAAATAGTTAATACATTCATTTCTTTCAACTATTCCTGTATACAGTGGCATTACTACTTCATCCAAACTTCTCTTGGTTTGTTACCCTCATTTCTTACTTTACTTACTTTCACAAACACAGCAAAGAAACAGCAGGCTCTAACTTTTTCACTTCTTTCTAGATCTCTCTTACTACCTGTTTCATTCTAAGAGCTTCAATGTTTTCACATTCTAATCCACATTTCTGAATTCCTAAGTTAGTTCTTCAATCACCCATTCATGTACCCTACCTTACCTTTATAAAAAATTTTTGCTGATGCTTTTTCTCATTTTTCTCATTCTACAGTCTAACTTACTTTTCCCACAACATTCTTAAATTTCTTATCTCATTTGCCCCAGTAAACTCCTTTAATGATAGGTCACTTATCTTTGCACACATCTATTCCCTTTTTCATCTTTTAATTTTTTACTTCTTCCTCTTCATCTTGCAAATATATCATGTGCAACCCTGCACTGTTCCATGAACATTCCTATTCTGTTGTGACCTACATTTCATTTGTGATCATATTCAAAACTTCAATTCACTTGCTATCCAACATATAAGTATCTTCAATCCAACTACACTGCATATCATAAAAGGAGACAAACTTTCTAATCTCATCAAGCTATAGATGCTTGCGAATGAATTCGTCTAGAAAAAGGTTCAGGTAAAGCATGTTCACAACAATTTCTACCTAACTCAATTTCTCTCATCCCCACTTTCCAAAAACTGCACCATGCTATTTCGTCTTCCCATCTGCCCATTACAACTAATGTCAAAATCTTTTCCTTCTGTTTCAAGATGGTGCTATTCTAATAAACTTAACATTCCAATTCAATATCTTACTCTCAAACCATAATTTTTCTGCTACTGCCTCCCATTTCATATAAACACACCTGATCCACATTTTTTTTTAGCAGTTAAAAACTGTTTATTTTTCTCATTCATACCTCTAACATTTTGATCAAACTTTCTATATCTACATCCTTTATCAAAACATTTCTTTCTTAACTTATGGCCCACCTTGACTTCAACACAAATGATACAGTCTGCTTACCTATTTCCCAACTTCACTATCTACACAAATACTCTCACATCCATCTTTCACAAAGTCCCTCTGGAATCACACTTGACTACAGTAAACCCCCTTAGTTCTGCAGATTTCAATTTTGTGTTAAAACTTTCACAGCCATTTTAAATGCAATCAAAAGTACCACTTTCATGTTCCCTTAACCATGACAACAGAAATATTAAACCTAAAAAAGAGGAATATGGCAAAAATATGTAAAGTTCCTGGTAATACTCGTATACATCAGCAACATAAGGTATTATCTTCTTTATATTATATCAACATATTGTTCAAACATTAAAGGCTATTTGACATGTGCTTGGCCTCAAGCATGCCAGCATCAGGACTATTTTACTAGGTTACAATTTCATTTTACTAAGTTATAATTTCATTCTACTATCAAATGGCAGAGTTCTTTCTTTTACTTAGGTGATTTTTATATCATGCATGGTTAATGTTTTGCATAGAATGTACCTTATATGCTGTGTTAGTGATTCTTTTATGGGGAAAGAATTTTGAAATTGGCTGCTCTCTAATTACTTTATGAATATAATTCCTTTACTCCATTAGCTGAAGAAACTTGCTATGTGTCATAGCTATGAAAGTAATTATTATAAACTGCGGGTTTACTATATATAATTTTATATCTTTCATTTGATTCTGCATCAGGAATAACTAAGGTAAGTCTCAAAAAGTTTCAAAATAGCATATGAAGATGCACTGGTGGAATGAACCATGAAACTGCATGAAAGAGTGCTGAAGGGTAGGCAAACAGCTGATAAGAAGTAATGAAAGGTACAAGTGTCAGTGTGCATAAGCAAATAATATTGCTTCATGTGGTATTGCACCCAATCCTAAAATATGGCTGTAAAATGTGGTACTGATAAAAGATGTTGACTGATTCAAAACAAACCATTCTGGCGAGAAATTGTGGGTACAAATATATGTAAGTCAAAATATATATAGAAAAACAGTTCGCACCTGCTGTTAATAAAACAGATAATCTGTAATCATGTAGCTTACCTTTATGAAGTGAGGTCATATGACCTGAACATACACAATAATTTTGGTATGGCAAAGAAGCTGATACAAATAACATGGGAACTGCAGTATCTATGCATCTACTTCATACAGATGAGCTAAAATCTGGATGTAAACCTAAACCTAACCCATATTTCACAAAATTGAAGGTTAAGGTGACCTACCTTTGCATTAGACATCCTGAGGAAGCATGATTATCATTGAAAGCAATGAAATGTGCAGAATGTCCCAATACTAAAGTACAAAACTTGGACACAATCATTAACCCAAGAACAAAATATGGACACGAAACTCAACCTTACCTAAATTTCCCCAAATATGTAGGTTGCAGTGACCTACCTTTGGGTGAGATCTCTTGAAGTGGCGTGATTGTCACTGAAAGTAAGTTTGATGAGTGTACAATGTCCCATTACTACAGTGCAAACTTGGAAGTAAACCTTAAGCTGACCTATATTTCTAAAAGCTACAGGTCACAGTGACTAAAGACTTCTTGAAAGGGCTTGATTATCAGTGACAGCAAGTTTGGTGAGTGTGCTATGTCCCATTACTATAGTATAATACTTGGACATGTTTTGACACCTTAACCCAAATACAAAACTTGAATGTAAACCTTAACCTGATTTTATCAAATAAAAATTAAATGTGCTAAGGTGGTAAGGGCAACTGGAATGTGCTAAAGTACAAAAAACTAAACACCTTAATTTGAGCATGAAAATTCTAATGCAAAATTCTAGCTTGACCTTACTAAGTAAAAATGATAATATGTTGAAGAGGAATGGGCAACTGGAATGACGGAAAAATGCATGTATGTATGTATCTGAAAAATGTCAGTGGCGGTTAGAGGAGACCAGAGTTGAGATGAAAATATGTTTAGCTGGTTTGAATGCAAGAAGGCAGCAGGTACGGAAGAATGTAAGATGTACATTGACCAAACATATGGAAGAGATTCTCATCAGCCCATTCTACTGAAAAAAGGAAAAAGTGTATCACACAGTGAGAGACAAAAAAATAAAACGAGATTAAAATGTGACTGATGCCTCTACTAAAGAGGGATACTCTATTCTATTAATGAAACAAATAAAACTGATAAAATAGCTGTAGTACCATTTACCTTTTGTGCATGAGCGACCATCATCTACACCATTCTTCTCTGCAACTTTGAGTTCAATTTGTCTCTCATAATAATCTGCTACTGTCATCTCCCCAGCATAAACTGCTCTCTGCATATTACTGAGAGACTGTTGTGAAAAGTTTCCTTCATTATCCATGCCATACTGAGCCTATGGAAGAATAAATTTATTAGCCAGAGGTCTTTAATATGGAATACTTATGCCATTATCCATTATCAGAAAATGGCACCCTTTCAGGTAAGATTTTATTCATCTTAGGCCTTAACTCAGGTGACTAGCTCTGTACATATCACAGAGAAAACATGCCAACTCTTCAGAGCCCTCGGACTTAACTATAGTTTAATGCTTTGTGATGGCAGAGTATTAACCCAATATCATGCTCTTCATTGGATGTGCATTAAAATGTCCAAATTTCTAAGTAAAAATCAGTATAGGGAAATTCCTGAATCTGGAAAAGAAAGAAAAAAAAGAAAAGAAGAAAAAAAAAAAAAAAATGTGGATCACAGAAAATTTTTCTAAAATGAAGTGAATCTGCTCAAGAGAGAATTCTTCCAGAGCTTAAAACCATAACCATGACAATCCCAAACAGATGAACTCAATCAACATTACAATATAAACAGTACAAATCCACTCCCGCCCATAAATAATTAAGCTCTCATCAGTATATGTCCATGATCAGATTAATATGATTTTAATTCAGCATCAACTTTGGAAAGCATTACACATTTTCTGATCTGATAATAACACCGAGAAAGCTTTTGAGTTTCTTGCTATCTGTGGCACTACTCCAGCTGCACCTGATGCATCAAATGAATCTCAACCAACTTATAAAACCATACCCTCCTTCTATCAGTACAGCAAACTGTTGTTTAAAAGAGATTGGCTTGATGACATTCAATCTTTTCTAACATAAGTGTGAGTAAAACTCTAATTCCACTATATCTTGATCAGCCTCGGTAGTTACCCTTATCTAAACAAAAAGATTTGTACACAAAGCCAAAGTTACTTAAGTTAGCAGTTATGCAAACACATAAGCAAATGTGGTTTATTTTTCATATTTTTTATTGTACCAAACTACCTTTCCCATCTAAGTGAGGGAGCATCAGGAACAAGGTAATAATGGCTTCATTTGCACAAATCTAGTCTTCAGCTCTCCTGTACAGTGTATTAAAACCAGTGACAACCAACCACAGCCAGGCCTTAAATACTACTTTATGTGCCCTGGTTCATCCTATTGACACCATAAAAAAATCTATTCACAATGCTTAACCTCCTGAATGCTCAGGCCCTGATACTTCAAGGCCTCCTATCCTCCATCCTTCCAGCTCAAGTTAGGCTTCCCCTTTCCCTTGCTCTCTCCACTTCTGCCACACATTCCAAGTCAGTTTCTCTTCACACATCCTCTCCATATGCTGGGACCATTGCAGCATACACTAGTTGGCCACCATCAAAATGCACTTATTGCCATATCTCTGTATGACACTCGATTTCATACCCAATCAGGTGTTTCATTTCCAGCACATCAACTCTTTTCCTTTCCTTTGAGTTCACGGCCTGAGAGTCAGTGGTGCAACACTGTCACGAATATCATACTTTCAAACAGACCCTTATAGATACTCCTGAGCTTTCTTCTACATGTTCCTTAATACATCAAAGGCCTTAAAATCCATTCTTAACACATATCCATCTTCACATGGAACCATTCTCCTTCATCACTTCCTACTCCACACATGCTTACTCTTGCAGTAAAAACCTCACTGTATTTGGTAACCTTTCATTTACTCTGTATATTTACTGCATCTTCCATGTGGCATCTCTGTCAACCAATTATAAATCTTCTCCTGATTCAATAATGTCATACACAAGTCACTCTCTTTCAACAGTTATTTCTCAAAGACCATCTTCAAACCAAACACCTGGTCCACACAACCCTCTATGTTGCCTGAAATCATACTGCTCCCAGCCAGTCTGCTGCTCCATGCATTAAACCACCATGTCAATCACCTAATTCCATTTACTAGTGCAAGGAAGTGAGTTTCAGATTGATTTGGGTTAGAATGAAAGTAGACTATATAGCTATGGGAAGTGATTCACTGTTTGTGCTTATACACTAGTAATGAAAGTAATTCATTTCTGGAGAAGCTGAGTAAACTACTCAGCCAGTTTTGATGCAAGGGATGGAATCTCAGAGTTAGAGAATCTAAATGTGAGGGCAGCTGATATGGCAATTGTGGGTATAACTGGTAGATAAGGGGTTTCTCATGTATATAAGCATGGGGAAAGGCTTCTGAAGCTGTGCTGAAAAAAAAAGAGTGGTGACAGGGTGAAGAAAAAGATACATATATAAATACAAGTGGGTGAGTGGGGCTGGTGGTCAATAGACTTTAGTGGATATTTGCTAATTAACTGATATGCAAAGAAGAGGCTTTTGGATGCAGATGTCATTAGATGTGCAGCAGGTGCAATGTGAGTATGTATTGATGCTAGGTTTAGGAGAAAATATAATAAAAAACTTTTGAAAGAAGCGGTGAAATAAAGTGAGTTCAGAAAAGTGGCCTATGTGCACAGATACCTAAAGAAACTGGTTGAAAAGTGGCATAAGGCAAAAAAAAAAATAACACTGAAAGAGAGAAAAGTACTTAGGAAAGCAGTACTTAAATGTACTTAAATGTCCAGGTGAAGTGTGTGGCATGAAGAAAATGTGATATGAATGCAACAGAAGAGGGAGAAAGATGGAAAAGAAAAAGGTATGTTGCTGGTGAAACAGAGAATGAAGGTATCTGAAGAGAAGGAGTTGAGTGGAAGTTATGAGAAAGGTATGAGAGTTGTTAGGAGGGCAAATGAAAAATAGGGAGATTGTATCAATATATATTTGTCACTTCTCCATTGTCCTGTAACAGATATTCTCTTACCTGTAGTGTTCACTTCATATATGTTTCTCTCAATGTTTTCTTTATGTATTTGCAATTTTTTGGGGAAAGATTGTCTCAATATATATCTGCCACTTCATCATCCTGTAACAATTATGTGTTCTCTTACCTTTCATGTTCACCTTATCCATGTTTCTATCAATGTTTTCTTTCTGTATCTGTGATGTTTCATCTTAACAGTGGAGACCTGTCCAATATACTTTTAGTGGCAAGTGTGCTATCTGTGATTAGCTAAATCCATTTCAGAACTACTTCTTTAAAATTCACCTACCTCTTTAACCTCTGTTTTGGTGCTCTTTCTTGTTTCAGTGATTATGTTTCAATATACGTGCCTATACAGCCTTTCTTTGTAGCATGTGTACTAAACATAGTTTTATACATCATCAAAATATTTTGGTTGGCAACCAAGAGAAGTGAGGGGACATAAGCATGTCTCATCCTTTGGATTTGGATGCCTTCTAACAGTACTAAGTTTAACTTAGAAGGCCTCTGGGCCATCTCATGCCACAAAATTTTCCTTTCCCTTCATTCTTGCTCATCTTCAACAAACTTCAATCTTTACCATAAAGCCTTAATCAACAAATCAGTGGAATCTTTGCTATTTGTATCAAGGCTCAAGACAGAGCATTTTCCATGTGCCCTAACAGGAAGCTCACCTTGTACCATAGCAAGATATTCACTTTGTGCCCTAACAGAATGCTCATCATATATATGTCTGACAGAAAGCTAACTGCATTCCCTCACTGGACATTCAATGTGTGCCCTGAAAGGACACTTACTTTGTGCCCTGAAGGGACACTCACTGTGCGCCCTGACAGGACATTCACCATACACCTAGAGAGGGTGCTCTCAGGAAGCTTATTTCCCTTAACAGATGTCTAATGAGTATCCATTCCTTTTATCATATCAGTCTTTCACACATCTCATAATATTAATCAATTCCAAGGTATGTACAATGTATTCTCTAAATCTGCATATCTTGAATACTTTGCTTAATCTTGATGTCAAACATGTTTGGTTGGATGTTATTGGCTAGGGAGTATGGAAAACCATTCTGATGGTGGAAGACAACATAAGGAATGTTAGCTCATCATAGTTCTCTTAGAAAAAAATCAGCTCCCTCATTTTCATTATGAGTAATACTTTCACTTGTGTAGTGTTGTATACTTTTGTCTATGGCCCAGAGATTGTCACAGCACCTGCATTCCTTCCAAAACACAGGCATCCCTACAAACAGCAGTTTTTTGCAATTCTTCAGATGCTGTTTTGTCAAATATTTCATTCATCACCAAAATACAAATCCTTCAATTATCTTTCTCTTCAATTATCTTTCTATCATGTATACTTGTTTCTACTATCAAAGAAAGGTAGTACATGAGGAATCTTCCATTGACATTTTCACTGTTCACCATACCCAAATCTTCAAGTGCTGATGATCCAAATGTAACATTCTAACACCTGATGGAATATATATGAAATGGTAAAGTAGAAGCAAAGAGGTATGAAACAGTATATACAAGTTAAAAAATAGGAAACAATAAAAAGTAAAGATGTACAAACACAGCAATGTTAGAAGGCCTGTGTAATTTGTTAATACGTAGCACACCATTAGTGGTGCTGTTAAGGTGAACACAGCCAAAGAAATACTATCAGCACGGGAAAAGGTGAGCTTTCATGTCAGTAGTGCTCCCAAAGGTGATCAAGGCCAGTGGAATAAAATGCCAGCAAATCTTAGTAAATTCATTAAAAGCATGCTGGCAGCAAAGTATACTTTCTAACAGGCTTATACGTGTATTTTCATCTTGTTTGATATTCTCTGTGACATACCCTAAGAAGAGAAAACTCTTGCTGTTCCCTCATACGCTGAACTTCTTTCTCTTGCTTCTCCAGCTCTGTTACAAGGCGTCTTTCCCATCCTCCATCATCTGGTGTCACTGTTAAAAGAAAATTGACTCACTCCATTTCCAGGCAAAATTTTGTCTTCTTAATCACAGGTTCAGGGCATGGAATAGTGTAAGAGCCCTTGCTTAGGTAGGCAACACCAAAGATATGAAATTACCAACCCAGTCCCCTCATAACTTATTATATGTACTAAGGATATTGTATGACAAGTAATTCAGACACATTATTGGTGCAAACCGTAACATGCTTTCAGCCAAATACCAAAAAAAGTACCCAGATCTGTAAGTGATAAAAGTAATCATCCCTTTTTAAACAACTTCAGACTATAATCTTTGACAAAAAGAGTCAAATAAAGCAATCTAAAACATGTCTTGATGCAATGAAGGTCTAATTCAGAACTTTATATTGTTGAAGAAAATGAGTTTTGCGCAATAGGTCTTGTCTCCACTCTAAGGGAAGTTTGAAAGACACACGCAGTTCTGTGCAGTTTAGACAACTAAACCATTACCTAGAAACCCAAACAAACTTTCCCAAGCTGAATTGCCTGATAAAGGTCAATCAATCACCCTCAAAAGCAAATCTAACTATAAAAACGAATGTAACTATAATCAGGTTGATGCTCCCACAGGAGCATGTTAGCCCTTGGCCTGAACACCAGCTAGCTGCCAAAAAAGATATAACCAAAGAAGACAGAGGGCCAGCAACGGTACAAACTATGGCAAGTAGGTGGTAGGTGCATGTGTCCTTCAATCTTCTATTAGTGTGAAGAAATTCTTTTTTCCACATGTAACATATTCTTCATTCTACATATCCTTATCAACTGGAAAGACAGATATATCCAAAATATAATGCAACATAAAATAATTTCTTTCCATTGCTTTCAGAATTAATAAAATAACACAATCAAAAGCTTACCTATTGTCTATGAATTATCTTTGATTTCCTTGCAGATAAGGTGCACATAACCACTCAGTTCACTCACACACAACCTCAATCCATGTCCAAGGTGAAGTGAAACAGTAGCAAAATAACTTTTCTAATGTTTTTTTTCTCTCTTTAAGCTTTGTTTTCAACTGGGGGCATGTTTCTCATACCTTCAAAGATTTATTCAAAGCAACAGTAATGATCTGATTCAGTAAAGATACTTGACAGCAAAGTTCTTAGTCAAAATTTTGGTCTTTCTCCATATCAGAAACAAAAAAGTAAAGCTGGTGAAAATACTAAGGATCCAAAACAAGAGCAGCTGGGGAATTCATGATCCAAGTCCCCATATCTTGATCTAACCCAATAAGTATCACAACCTAAAATCTTACTAACCACAAAAGATCTATGTAAAAATAGCAACAAGAAAGCAATCAACATAGAATAGGAGATAACATGAGACTGAAAAAAAAGTTGATGCTGAGTATCAGGCTGTCACCTGGATGGCGACATAAAAAAAGTCCACGTACCTCTCCCAACTGATGTCCACAGGAACTAATAATTGCAAAAAGTAAATGAAACAAGCATATTCTTATGAAGAGATACTTTTTCATAAGGATCACTCTCCAATAAAATTTATACAACAGAGAAAAGGAGACTGTTGTTAATCAAGGAAAGCACCCTACGCTAAAAACTGTACATCATTTTCTTTTCTTTCAAGCACATTTGCTATTTCACGCATGACTGAGAGAGAGTGAGAATTGAGCCCTAGAGGAAAAAAATCCTCAACTGGTTACATCCTCTGTTCCTTCTTTTGGAGAGCAATATGAGAGGAAAGCTCATATAAGCGTACCAATTAGAATATAACATCTTGAGTAGACTTCCAACCATATCAGTTGTACCTACATTAATAACTATCCTGGAGAGTCATATCATTTCTCTGAGCTCAGTAAGGTCATATCATTTACCTCACACAAAACTCAAGATTATGAAAGATCCTGAGTCCCGTCTTCTCAAACTATTTTTCACAGGCCTGTCATGCATCATCAACACCACTTTCAAAGTGTGGCTAAAGTAAATTTGTACAGGTTACAACTGCATACCTTACATACCCACCAGAACACTAAAGCCAATATTTCTTGCAGTGACATTGCACAGATGCAATATTCCTTGTTAATAAATTAAGAGAGGATGTAGAAATAGATAGGTCAGTATTGACATCTAAACAGGAAAAGGAACACATCCAGGTTTAAGGAGAAAAGGATTACACAACCAAAATAATACATAGATATCAATACAGAAGCAGCAACTGAAATAGATGTTATGCTCTTAGGGAGTGATAGAAAGAAGAACTTTTCATACCTAACTGCCTATCCCACTGTAGCAAAGTAACATCAGGAACAAATGAACAATGATCTCAATTGCATACATCCACTATCTAGCTGCCATGTAAAATGTACCAAAACTAGAGTCTACCATCACAGCCAAGCACAACAGCCTACTCCATATTTGCCTTGGTTCAGCCCAATGAGAGACCTTCAAACCATCATATATATATCATATTGGTTCAGCCCAATGAGAGACCTTTAACCCATCATATATATATCATATTGATACAAATCATTCCATCCAATGCAGACCCCAATACTCTGAAGTCTCCTTCAATACACTCTTCCAAATCCTTGGTCTCCCCCTCTCTAATGCTCCTTCCAATTCTAACTCACAGATTCTCTTAATGGGTCTTTCTTCACCCCATCCTCTCTATATGCCTGAAACATTTCAGCACACCCTGGTTGCCCTCCCAATCACATGGGGACTGATGAGAAAGAATACTTCATACATATTCCCTGAATAATGTAGAAGGCAACAAAATTGGGTAGGAGTGGGAAGCTGAAAACCCTATCCTTCATGTATTCCAATTATTAAAGGTGAAACAGAAAAAAGAGCTAAGCAAGGAGTGCTCATCCTTATTGATGGCTCAGGCTGTTTGTTCTTGACCTCCTGCATGTTCAATCCCGGTCACAAAATCTTTTTCACTCCATCCTTCAAAACCAAATTCTGACATATATCCTCTTTGTCAACCTTTCTGCACTCATTCTCTCCATATGTCCCAAGCATTCCAGCACACCTTCTTCTTAATATCACATCTCTCTTTTACCTATTCATTACTTAGTCAAACCAACTCATGCCACTGTGGGAAACCAAGGAAAGGTCTATAGGGCCTGCTTGTGGATAAAGGGTTGAGGTTTCACGACATTATATATGAACGCCAGAGTATGGATGCAAGTGTGAGCAAATGAAGCTTTTCTTCGTCTCTTCCTGGTACTACCATGCTAATGTGAGACACAGCTAACACGTATAGAAAAATATATATCTATACGCATATGTGCGTGTGAATGTGTGGCTGGCACAAATACAGCCATTCATTCCATCACACTATCCCTAGGTCTCTTAAGCTTAATTCTAATACAGCACAATTACATTTCCCATATTTGTATTCACACTATATCCCTTTTACAGCCATATAGTAAATTACTTTAAACCACTCCTGCACAGAATCATTCACTAAAAAAATGTGCTAACAATGTGACAATCACATCAAAGAACAATGACATATCCCTCTCCTTTAAAATCAAAGTCATGACCTACCTTCTTGCTGATAATATGAGCTCCACCAAAAGAAGCTGCAAAATACAGTACTAGGCAAAAAATGTATGTACAATAAAAATTTTCTATTTATACAAAAAATTAGATACCTTCTAGGATTTTACTGTAAACTACATGAAAAAACTTTTGTATTAACATGGTAAGGATTACTACAAAAAAAAAAGTTCTATGAATACCTACCAATGGATGATTTTCTTGTGAAGTGGGTATCAATATGAGTTGCAAGGTCATTATGAGAGGTAAAACCCGTTCGACTACACACCGGGCAAACACCAATGTCATTTTCTTCACTTTCAACTGGAGTCACCTCATCAGACTGTAGGAATAGACACTTGTGAGTATGAGTCACATAAAAAGACAATGGCTACTTTTAAACAATAAATAAAAAGACATGGATATAATCAGATACATAAAAAAACGATATAAAATTTGTGCTTTTTCATGCTTTGCACTAATTTTGCCCTATCCAAACATCTACCATAATATGCCTATTCTGTTAACTTATCTATTACCAAAACCTCCAGTCTACAAAGTATGAATAAAATGAAATTATGTTTGGCATTACTGCATTGCAAGAGAGTAGGGGATCACAGCCCTGGATGATATAGCATTTTCATCATTTTTGGGATATAAAATGACACTAACCATGCATGAAAATGGCTGAAGAAAAAAATTTCAGATTTACTATATAATTTGTGTAGACTTTGATCCCTCTGAACCTGTATCATCAAAAACACTAAAAACCTGGGAAAACCCAAAAAGTCATATCTGTGAAAATATTCATAAAGGAAATTCCCCAGTATTAGTACTTTACCATCTTTGAGAAATGTATGTACCATCCTGATTGTTCCTTCATATCCATTCGCTTTGAACTCTGATTAGTAAGATGTACACTGTGTCAAGAAGTTAAACTAATGATTTCTTACCTATACAACATGTATTAGATTTTCTTAACCCTTTGGCTGAGCTACTTCCAGAAGCAGGGAAATGATTGACTCCTTTGAAATAAGAAGTTCTTCAATGAGAAAACTCCCTTTTGTAAGGGGATGATGATAAAGTCTCACCAAAAACATTTCACTCATAGTGTAAACACAGGCAGGTGGAGCCTGGTAACACTAAAGAAAAAATAATAATGTAAATATGAAAAAATATAAGAATAAAATCAAAGGCTGACAAAAAAGAAAAACAATTAACTTCTTTGAAGTGATAAGTTCTTTGACGAGACTGCTCCCAATGATACAGCCTCACTAAAGGTGACTATACACTCAAATTATAACCTTGTGGAAGCAGAGTCCAGTAACCATATGCAACACCAATATACAATAAATTAAGCAAATACATAAGCATTGTAAGTCAGTTTGCATGACTTCACATGATAAAAAAAGTCTGTGAGAGCGACGAAAGGACACGTACTAAAACATGTCATCAAGAACTAATACAAAAAATGAAGATCAACATGGATTTGTACCATGAAAAGAGGAGAACCTCATTTATAGCTCATTACAAGCACATACAGAACTTTAATGGAAGGAAAGAGAATGGATACTGGTTTTCTCAATTCTGATACAGCATTAGAAAAAGTAAACCACAGTATTTTAGAGGAAACAGCAGTTAAGCACATTAAGGGCACAAGAGGGCAATGCATCAGAGTTTCTAACAAAATTCAAATCAATAGCAAATGGAAACATATCTGATAAGGAAGATATTCTACTGGGGGTGCCAAAAGGAGCAATATTAACCTTTATTCTCTGTGTAATAATATTATCAGAAACAGACACAGAATGTATCGCCAGGTGCTTTGGTGATGACACAAAACTAGGATCAGAAAATGATCAAAATGAGATGCAGAAAGACTTAGCCACAATCAACAAAAATGGGAAGAAGTCATGGAAATATCAATAACCTACTGGTGACATAGTACAAAGGCCCAACAGTGAAAGTGACAGAAAGTGAAACTATCAATGAAGATCTAGGAGTTAACATACATGAAAAATTAGAATTCAAATTGCATACTGAGAAGACCCTGTCAAGCCAAATACTGAGTGGCGTGATAATGAGAACTTTCCTTAACAGACAGATAATTATTCATGAAAATGTTTACTGTGCACATAAAAAGCAAAACTGCATAGTGTTATGTTGTATGATCACCATACAAACAAATGAAAATAACTACAAGTTAAGAGAGTACACTGAAGCACATCATTAGCAAACTTGAGGGGATGACATCACTCTTCTAACTACTTTAGTAATTCTAACCCAGTTTAAATCAACATAAAAGTAATAACAATTGTTAAACAATATCTTACATATCATATTTGGCATTCTATAGAGAAAATATTTATCCAGACAAATATCTTACAGTTCCAGTGTAGCTAAAGGGGTTTTCCCTTATATAGTACTCTGTTTTACCACAATTTTATTGTAAACCAGTCCATACATAACAATAAGAGGAACAGCAAAGATGGATGACATAAATTTTTTTTGGATTATATAATACTTATATGGTAGTTGACCAAAAGCATATTCTGTACATGTGAAAATGTGGCTTAAATGTGAGAGTATTTGTTCTGATCATGGTGCAGTGATAAAAATGAATCTTGACAAACTACTTGGATTAAAATCTAGACAGGAATGCACAAGAGGCAGTAACAAAATAGAGAATTAAAGTGAAAGTGAAATGAAATTTCAAGTGCAAGTTCATATACTTTTGTAAAACAAAATAAAGAACAATTATAAGAAGAGAAAATGTTCAAGTTATAGTGTATCTAGCAGGAAAAAATTGAAAAGAGACCAAAGTGGAATATCAAAACAATGGATGAAAATGACAGGAAGATATCTTATACCCTTCCAGTTCCAAGAATGAAAACCAATTCAAAATGATTCACAGATACTGGTTATCAAAATAGTACTAATCTCTCATCAGCAGTTTACAGATGCTAGTGAGAGGTATACAAGTCATATTTCTTACCATATTACATCCCTAAGGTGATATAAATTTTAAAAATGGTTCACAACTGTTAGCATAAAAAATCTTGACGATAAATCAAAATGTAATACTTGGTGTTGCATTCCTATAATATTATTGTGGAAGAAAATATTCATATCATTTATCTTCACTTGTACACAGTCATCTGTCTTATCTTTGTCACACATCTTGTTGACACCAAGTGCAATGAAAAGAAAAATCAGCAAATATGTAAAAATTTGCACAACTTCTAAGCAAATCTATATTCATTTGTCTGCCATTTACGTGACAGGCCTAAAACTGTGGTAGCTGCTTGGGTCATTTTGAATAACCTTTGTCATTCATCTTGCTTTAGGAAATCAAAATTTGAAGGAGATACAAGGAAGCTAAAAACAAGGCCAAATGAATTTTAGTGAACATTGAAGAAATGACACCACTTGAAATGGATTCTTGTATTTTAAGATACCAGAAGATAACTGATCAGGGACCATTTTGTAAGTAAATGTCAAATTTCATAATAAAGGTACGCTAATGGATAAAGAACCAAGAAAATATATCTCTGCTCTGTGCATACATGGTCTGCCAATACATAGCCTCTTCCATTACACCTACTAATTGACACACACTACAAGACAGGATGTGAATGTAGCTAAGTTTCATGGGTAAGGAACACATGTGATATGAAGGATGAGGTTTATGGAAGAAAAAAATTTGCTTTTATGTTGCAAGTGGTCCTAAAGAATTGAATGAATGGATGAATGTACTCTTCTTCTTCTTCTTAAAAAAAAAAAAAAAAAAAAAAAAAAAAAAAAAAAAAAAAAATACTAAATAAAAGGTGTATTAAAAGACAGAGATTATAAAGATTAACAGAATAAAAAATGTATAAGCAAACTTTAAGCAGGATGGACTTTTCAAAGAATACAACTGACCAGTTAAATATCATTAAGAATAGTCATAAAAGTTGCTAAAGAAGCACAAAAGTGCTTTTGGCATAAAAGTGTTACAGACAAAGTATTAAATGAACTTAATGATCTTTTATACTTCACAAATTACCTTTGCAGGACTCAGGATATCCTTATGTTCAATGTTGACATGAAGCTCAAGGTCTGGACTGGATTCAAACTGTTTCATACACAACGGACACGTAAAGATGACTTCTTCCTGTGGGGTAACAGCCGGGAAGGATGGAGATGTAAGGTCAAAATGTGCTCTATTGACATGTTCTTCAAGCCTAGCTGGTGAAGGTTCCTTCATACCACAAATGGGACAAGTTGTCACCCTGTTATCTAATAAAGGGCTCCGTGATCCGGGACTTGCTAATCTGTTCCTTTTTTCCCACTGATTAAGGTTAAGGGACAGCTGGGCACGATCTGGGGATCCCTGGTTGCTGGAGTTGCCCCCTTTGCCATGAGAAGGACTTAAGTTAGCATTATAATTATCATTTTCTTCTACTGTAATCACAGGTACATGATTGTCCAAGGATTTATTATTCACTCGAGATTTTCTATATGGGCTAGCAATTATAATGTGGTCACCAAAACCATTTGTAACAATCAAAGTATCTTCTAAAGACTCATCTTGAGGACTCAAATAATCCAAATGGGCAGAATTGACATGATGAACCATTTCCTCAGGGGATATATCCCCTAGATCACAAAAAGGGCAAGATGCTGTTCCCTCTATGTGAGCAAGCATCATGTGGGACCGCAAATCTTCGTCTGTTAGTCCATCCATTCCACACACTTCACATGAATATAAAGCTTCCGGCATCTTGGCAGCCATGTTGAGAACCCTCTTCCTAAACCCACACTACTGAAATAAAGCAAAAGTGAGCAAATTACAAACAAAATTAGTAATGCACATCACGATATACTACCAAGTCTATGGTATCATTCAAGTATATATATATATATATATATATATATATATATATATACACACATATATACATACATACACACATATGCACTATATATA
>JAYMFT010033183.1:0-15914 GCA_038088735.1 Panulirus argus
CTCATTTCAAGAGACATATTTTTCACTTTCTCAAAAATTTGTAAATACTTTCCCTGTCTGTTTTTCCCCCTTTCTCAATTCTCTTATATTTCAATTAGAGCCTGGCATTGATGTGGACTTTTGTCCGTGACTGGAGCCTTCAACTTAAAAAAAAAAAAAAGGTTTTATAATGACTGCTTGGGCCCAGTAATGCTATGCTAGCCAGAATGCCTCCAGCCATGCTCACCAAAAAATGGAGGTTATCTAGCATAAGATGGAGTCCAGTGACCCTTCTACTAAATCTTTTATCTCCTCACTCATGAATTGATGGCTCTTGCTCTGATGTCTCTTAAAGTTAACATGCCTTCATAAAACGAAAGTGTGCTGTGGGACAAGCACTACACCTGTCATTAAATTTGTTACACAGTCAAAACCATTTCAGCTGAGTACAAACTTTGCTGTGACACAGTTAACCCATTTACACAGACAGTTCTTCACTAATATTCATATTACAAGTCTCTGTATGCTAATAATAGAAGATTCATTAAAAATATTGTTGAATCTTCTTTTATTAAGCATTCAGAAATTTGCAACATGAATATTAGTGAAGGACTATATGACGGGAACAGTTATCTCACAGAAAATGTTTGTAAACAGCTGAATTTATTTTGAATGTATAACAAATTTTATGACAAGCACAATGCCAATCTTCAATCACAAGCCATACAAGTGAGTGGAAACAACCCATTTCCTCTCTCCATATATATTGGCTATGTACTGAATAAATGTATCATTTCCCTTCTCTGTTTTCCCCTAAAGAAGTAATATTACAAGAAAGCACTTGTGACTTTTCATTTTTCCTCATTATTAGCAAAAAAATAATTAGTATGCACATTACTGTCTTACTTGCATATACAGATACATGTGTGTGTGCGTGTGTGTAATGATTTTTTTTTGGGTACCTCCTGAAAGTATATATCTACAATCATCTGTGAACTATAAAAACCATGGGAGGACAATAATACCAATTTATCTGAACTTGTCCTTCACTGGGGTAGCAAGAAACTTTGAAGTTTTTATAAAATCAGTGCAACAAGTTTCATGATTGAGTTTTGTTACTCTAATTACATATCATATGTCATGCTCAGCCTGCAACCTGTTTTCAAATTCTATTTTGATATGAAGAAGCTTAGAGAGAACACTTTCATCATGAATCATGAAATCATGGTAAATATATGGCAACAGTAGTGAAAGTGTTAGGTCACAACTCCCTTGACCTCTACTGCGAGTAGGCATGTTTCTCCTGAGCTCCTGGTTCATCACTGTGCTTCAAAGAATGACACCTATTCCACAGTTTAGCTGTACTAAGGAATTCACCCAGGACTTTATCATTAAGGAAGAATGTAATTTCATTTCAAGTTTTTAAGAGAACCTGCATTTAGAAATTAAAAAGAATAATGAGGTATTAAAGAAACTAGATATTAGGATGAATCTGTGGGAAGCAAAGCAGGTTTTGTTACTGCTAAATTAGTTGATATACAGTAGCAAGAATCATTGGTGACAAACAGTTATATAACATAGAAAATAGGATTGTGGCCATGAAGACAAAGTTGGAGGATAAAATTACCTTTCAACCAGCAAGGTAGATTTGTTGACTAACACAGAAAGTTTAGGAAAGATACAGACTCAAAAAGGGTTTAGTTCACTGAAGGATGACATTACAAGATGATCATTGCATAATCTCAGATGGGATTCCTTAGTTAGGGATCAGGACCAGTTCTGTGTTAAGGGGAACAGAAGAGATTTGTGCTTTTCTGGTACAAAATTAGAAAGTAGTCTTGGAAAGTTTGATTACAGTATCTTAAACACTTCTTAGGGTACAATGTTTTTTGTCCAGGTGGGGATAAACAATATAGTCATTTGAAGATCAGAAGAAATATCAAAAAGTATAAGAATCTCATCTGTAACGCAATGAGAGCCAAAGGTGGTTAGCTATATTGAGACTGCTGTACAAATATGATGTAAATCCCTGTACCCTCAGTAGAATAATGGGGATAAACAGTAAATTCGAGTCTTTCAGTTGGGAAGAGGAAACTCTTTTGTATAGATTTATGGGATCATTTTAGCTGAGGTAGAAGTCTCTGTGCCAAAGAAAGACTCTAACTGAATGGAACAGGGAGAGCCTACATTAAAGTGTTTGACAAGAATATGAGGATCTTTTTATGATAGACATAAACTACTTAGGTAGTCAGAACATAGGAAAACTGAAAGAGGAAATATGGCAGGATAGGTAAACCAGGAAAGGAACAAGGAAGGTAAGGAGCAGTTCAGACTACAACACCTAGTTGTCAATTCTCAGGTAGTAGAGATAATTTCAGAGGTAGTACTGAGGGTACATGGCGGGATGGGTCAGCTGGTGCAGACAGCTAACAAGGCAGGTAGGGAAAATGGCACAGTACTGCTTGAGATCAATTTACAATAGTAGCAGGGAAAAAGGCAGGTAGCATACAAGGTAAGACAGGTCAAATTGAGGTTACAGATCAAATTCATGTAAATGGGCTCCCCACTGCTAATGCTGCCCACACACATACCAACGGAAAAAAGGCTCAGTCATGTATCAATATCTTATGTTAATACACAGAGTACATGTAACAAATTTGCAGAGTTAAAGACAAATGTAAAGGAAGGAAATTATGATACAAATGGTGTTTTGGAATCTTAGTTTGATGTTAAGAACTGAGATTTCCTTACCGAATATGCAATTCCTAGGTACGCTTTATTTTCAGTGATGGGGGAGATAATGTTGAAGTTGGAGAAAAGTTTGGTACAAATGATCACTTGCAAATTACTTTTGAGGTACCTTTCAACATTGCCTAAAATGCTGGCTGGTGAACATGAGGTTCGCAAAAAATTACCAGACTTTACACTTGCAAATGTTAAAGATCTTCGCACTGTTCCTGACAGGCAACTTGGGGAGATATCATTAATAAAAATGACATGGACGCAGTGAAACGTTAAAAGCAGCGAAGGGAACTTATGCGCCAACACGTAGTAGATGGTCTTCCCAAAGCAAAACCAAAAGGATGGAACAGTGACATAAAGAAATGTCTGTTGTCTAAAATGGCAGCATATTAGAAATTATTCTTCCTTCACAACCCTTTTTCTTTATCTTGGTAGAAGGTTTTCTTCTAAACCAAATATTATCAAGACTTTTTACCTCATTAACTCTTATTGTTTTTGTGCATTCAATTCTAGTTATGCTCTACAGCAGCAATTATTCCAACTCTATGTGTCTTTGGTTCTTCCTGAAATCACTGTTTTCCCCTTCATATACTAATCCTAAGCTTGCTCCTTACTAAAACTTCCATCAAACACAGCATAAGTGTCACTGATTGTTCTAAGATAGTGAGTGTTCTATCAAAAGCTTAATTCAGTAATTTATTCAGTAACTTTGAATCAGTGTCCCCAAATCTTTGTCTCTTTGCATTAATTTAAAGTGTATGTCCTTTTTTATCTGTTCCATAATTATTACCTCTTTATAACCTCTGATCCCTGTTTAATGGACATCTACTGAATGATCTATCACTTACTGTCCCAGAGAGTCCTATATTTCTTAATACCCTGACCCATACCTGTACGAAAGACCATATTCTACTGGATGCATCCAATTCCTTTAATGAATTTGATTTTGTGCTTCAATTCTTGGATAAATATTCTTCAATACTCTAACCTCTTAAAAGATTTGCAGACACCTTTGATGATCTTTGATATAATTTCTTTTCTAGCTAAATGCTTCATTCATCTTTTCATCTTGCTTCACTACTGTTGCCATACATTTTCCTACTATTAAGGTATGTATCAGTTGTTTTATCCCTGAGACCTTCTCTAATCTTCTCCATCTGCTGAAAACCTCAAAATCTGCTTTATCTAGCTTCCTAGAAACTAACTGGTGACAATTTTTGCTTACCTCCAAAGATAACAATCTACTTTCCTTCATATACCACTCTTTTTGAGTGCTTGACAAACATATTCTAATTCCTGCAAGGAAGATGCCAAAAGTGTAATGGTACAGGTAGACGAGCCCAAACCTAGCAACTAAGTGCTGGCTACTCTAATGAGTACTCCAATAAGTTAGAGAAATTCCATATTTCCAAACTTTTTCTGGTTTTCTAGTCTTTAAGCTCATTCAGTATATGATTGAACAATAAAATTTTACCCTCTCACGATGCTCACACACATAATATGTGCAAAGTATTGCACACACCTGGCAATAACACATATCACTGGGTTATATATGTACATGCCAGGCTGAGTGACCCATATGGTTAACATTCCAAGGGCTTGGAGAAATTCCTTGTACCAGGTATCCAAATTTTTTTTGGTTTTCAGACATGTTTATCAAATAGTCATATAAAATTTTACCCTCTTGGGGTTTTCAGATACATAATGCACGTGAGAATTTTATGTAATTGGCCTTCTTATGTACTCACCAAACCAAACAATCCAAAATCCAGAAAATTCTGAAATTCAGCATGGCTCGTATCCCATTCATTCTGGATTTGAGATCATTTATTTGCACTGTTTATTGGTGGCTTTACATAACACTGAAAGTTCTTTTTAATTGTAGTCTTGGATGACTGTAATACTGAGAATACAATATCTGCAGTACCATGGTGAAACTACGTTGTAGTTTTTGGACTTCCTTTAACATTTTGAATCTACAGCAATTTCTAAACAAAATGTGAGATGCTGTCATACCTTCATCTAAACCAATACTAGATGAGTAGAGTCTGTCAATATCCAAATGCTTCCCGTTTATACCATTCAAGTCTCATTTATATTCATCATTGACTCAAACACTGGCCTCTGTCTGAGCGTATCACCCAAATACAATTTATCAATTTAAATTAATTCTACTCTCTTCCATTACACTATAATTTTATTAATCAATCCACAAATCCTAACATAGCGCAATTTATCTTTTCTTAATGAAATTGATAAGAAATGCATAACTTTAAAAACTGTCACATATTTTGCTTTCCATAAGATAAGGCAGAATATCTGAATATGTTTGGTGTGTATTACATATGTAACACTGCATTCTCTTACCATATACTGTATTTCTCATGCATGAATATTTTTTGTGAAAAATATAAAAAATCCATCTTTAATTACATCCCATGGTAATACATTATATGACCAGTTAGAGGCAAACACTTATCTTAAGGATACTAATAAAACACTTGAACATACAATACAGTCTAGATTTCTACATCTAGGTACTCATAGTTAATTACTAGTATACACAAGCACTTTAACATTTAAGCACAAGTTAATGCATACCAAATACATTTAAATTATACAATCTGACCTTTGATTTGAAATCTTTTGTACTGACAAAAAAAAAAAAAAAAAAAAAAAAAAAAAAAATCAATACATACGTCCTGCTTATTTACTGTTGGCTATGCACCCTGTAAGTTCAGATCAGTATACAATTCTTCCATGCATAATCTTTACCAAAAGAGATATCAAAATTGAGAAAATATATGAGATTTTTCAATTAAAAACTTCCTCCACAGTAGCAAAAAGTTAATCTTATTACCCTAATTATTGAAATCATGTTCAAATCTTACCAGAGTGCTTCACAGTGTACTAATATAAAATGTAAACTGAATGGCATTTTGATACTTTCATTCTGCACCATGCCATTGTGGTACCTTACAGTTTTGCCCATCAACTCTAAGCACAAACTGCAGAATATCCACTTAAGCATATGATGTGACTGCAGAACTTTATATGAAAAGATCCAAGAATTTCTTACATGTAGCAGGTACTGTGTTTTAAATGCATTGGTGAAGCATCAGATAAAGGTCGTATGAACATCATCTCAACTAAAGATAAATTTTCATGAATTTAAGAAAAACAAAATCAGGTATCTTATAAAAAAAAAAGGTAGATCTTATTCATTTTGTCAAATTATCAATGTAGCTAAAAAGTCCTGCATGACTCCAGCCAATCCAAATACTGTATATCATAATTCAACATTATACTGATGAATAATACATCAGTTTCATACTACCCTTGTAAAAGTTTATTTTTACTTTCAAAAATTCAAACTTCTTCAAGCAGTAAGATCATCCTGATACTTGTATATATGTATTTTAATCTAAATACAGCAGAGTACCAACTATCCCAAACACCGATCTGATGCTATTATCTAAAAACTAAATATTATCAGCTTGTATTCTTGATATTTTCCATAACTAAAGATAACTGTAAGACAATGCCATGATGATATCCAATAACTTACCATAACAGTACTGAAGTAGTTCTGCAGTTCAAATGGTTACAAGACAGTTCACTTGTCAAATGTTCCACCGAAATAATAGTAACATGTTTAGTTTGCAGATTCTCTTACTTCTTGCCTGTGTTTTTCATGAACAAGAAAAAAAAAATTTTCCATTTGGATATTTCTTAAAAAACTTCAATGTGAGATATTCCTTATTAAAAGGAGATATTATTTAGATACAGAGTACAGCAACAATGCATACTTTTAGAGAGCATATGAAATGTACCTCATAAGACTGTTTAGTGGTGCATTCACATAATAACTTTGAATAATATCTCTGTTACCTTTGAAATCACACTGATTGTCATGATGCTTAATTAGTGATTAATAGTGTTAAAAATCAGATAAGTCTGTTTTACTCTCAATTTTCCAAAGTGTAATAGCTCTGCATGAGATAGTTTTTTCTCTGACGAACTCAAATGCAGAAATATATTGTCAACTGTAATGAATGTTTAGTATTAAAATCATGTAACCTATGATCATACTTAAAATAGAGGCAATAAAAAGGGTTACCTTGTCATAAGATGTTAGCAAACTGAGTGACATTAATGTGTGCAACTTGGTGTAATATGTACTGACATAAAGTGATGCAACTGTATATGGAGTGCTGATATTTTCCTAGTGAAGAGAGCTTGTTCTGACCAGGTATTATCCATTGCTGTGAGAATAGTCACAGAAAGGCTGCTGTCAAATCCACTATATTAAGTACTATACCCTTTTGAGAAATCTGAGGTGGACAACATAATGTGCATAGGTATTGCAATGGAATCCACACCCTAATTATTTGTATATAAGTATGTATTAACATTCATATGGATAATCTTCAAACTTATTCACCATTTTCCACATAGGTAGTGCCAGGAGCAAAGAACGGCATCCAATGTTCATATCCACTCCGTATTTGTCACAAATAATACAATGAAGCCAGTGCTCTCCATCCACAACCAGGCTCCACAGACCTTTCCATGATTTCATCTGGCCACTTCTCATATCCTGGTTCAGCCCACTGACGGCTTGTCACCTCCTGTATAACACATTGCCCCAATTCACTTTTATCCCATACACACCTTATACCCTCCTTCATGTTCACGCCTTTCACCTCCTCATCAGTTTTCCCCTTTTCCTTGTTTCCTCTACTTGCAACATGAATATTCTCTTAGTCATCCTTTCCATATGTCCAAACCATTTCAGCACATGCTTTTCAGTTCTCTCATTACATACTACTACATCTCTTTCTTATCATATCATTTCTCATTCAATCAATCTTCCTCACACCACATACTGTCTTTGAACATCTCATATCCAACACATCCACCCCCCTTTTTTCTTTTTCCCCCTAAAGCCAATGCCAAGCATTTTTGCCCTTTTCCACCCCCTTGACACTTGCCTTTCTCCAGCAACATCTTAACAGTATTTCTAAAGATTTGTCAAGTGTATCTGCAAGTATCTTCAGCACATAAATTGAAATTTCATCAGGACCTTGAGATTTCTAAGAGTCAAGACCTTTTAGTATTCTATTAATGTGTTTTCTAGATATATCAGGGCTTTCTAAGACCTCTTCCCTATTCCATTTCACTGGTATTGGTGCTTTAGTGTCTTCCACTGTGAAAACACTTGAACTTGTCTTACAGTTCCTCACATACCCTTACATCATCCCCTGCAACTCATCCCTCTGAGTCTCCAATTAGCTGCTTTGTAACTAACAATTCAGTCTTGGTGAATCTCTGAAAAAGTTTTGGATTTTCTCTCGCTACATTATTCTTTTCAAAGTTTCTCTATTCCTTCCTTCTCATCCAAGTATAGTTGTTCTATGCTCTTTTATACCTTACATATGGTGGATGGCTGGTATTCTGACTATATCTTCTCCAAAGCATATCTTGAAGTTCTTATGTTTCCTGACATCATTTACTGAACATTCCCCCCTCTATCTTAACTCTCCCTCTGAAGTTGAAGAAAGTACTCATGTTCCTTCTCCAGTGAAAATTTCATAACCTTTTAGCACACTCTGTGGTTCCCAGCTACTTAATTCCATTTCCAAATGTATGTTACACAGAAACTGTTGAGTTTTGTGAAGTTTCCAAAATTCTGTCTCCACTCTTTATGACAGAGTCCCTCATTATCAGTACTATAACATCTACGAGAACTGTGTGTTTTACTGCTTCACATATCATCCTGACTGTTCTATCATTGTTATCATTGTATATTTGTTCTGAATCATGAAAATTCTATGGAGAATTATAAATCAACATCACTATGCACTTCTTTCCTACAGTTACAGTGTGTATGTGAATGAAGGAAGTGAATGAAAAAAATGAATAAAGTAATATATCTCAGTGTCCATAAGGAGAACACGCAATCATTTCATGTCCTTGTAAACCAAATGGTCCAAAGCTAATGGTGTTATCATCAGCTGTATTAAATGTACTGGAATTCTAAGGCATATCACAAAATTATTTATGTATCTGATAAAAGGTTAATATCTTACGTAAGAGAATACTAGTTTCTACTGTGTCATGTTGAGCCCCTGTCCTAAGCATGGATAGTTGGTGCTCCACTGTGTCGTCATTGGTACAGATAGTTTAAAATCTTAAAGAATGCTTAGCCACACAAACAGTACACTGCTATTGGCAAGGATGTTTATCTAAAGCTATCAGAGCCTGTCCTCACATCACACAACTATGTGATACTTCTTCAAGACACCATAACATCATCCTTACCTTGTTTTTCCACACTCCGGTTAAACATGTTGGCTGGGGCTGACATCGTGCGCTTATATGGCCACTTTGTACCTAGAGATCCAGAGAGTGTTCGCACACTGGCACTCTGTACTAGAGTCAAGGCATCCTTTGCACGGCTTAACTTCCTCTCAAACACATCACTTGTCATGTCAGAATTCTTCAAGTCTGTGGAGGAAACACATATCAATATGTGATCAAGATATGACTGCAAAATCCTTAAACCATTACAATAGTGCAATGTGTGTATGAGTTCTGGCAGAAAAACATGAAATATGAGAGTTTTAGATATAGAGATATAGAAAAATGTAACTGTAGGAGAGAGATCAAATTTGTAAATTAAGACCAAAATTTAATTGCAAAATGTATTCATTACTAAAATGCAGACTGATGAAAACAATATTCTTTAAGTGAGATGTCAAATCAAGAGAAGAAAATGTGAAGAGAGTATTTAGGGGAAATAAGAAATTATAAATGCTCTAGGAAATCCTGTGCAAGTCTGAGATACTACTGAATGGTGTGCTGAGACAAGGGCAGATGGAGAGAGAGGAAAGAGTGGATTTGAAGGAAGTGGAGGCATCCAGTGTTGATTTGTCTCCACACAAATCCATCTGACCACCTGTTGAAGGGAGAAAATCTTTGATAGAGAAAGGGAAGAGTGTAGAAGACAGGACAGAACCTTAAGGGAGACATTGTTGATAAGGAGAGAGGGCAAGGTTGATTCATCAACAACTGCAAAAATAGATCAGCCAAAGGGGAAGTTACTGATTGAGGAAAGCCAGAATTGGGGAGCTTGGAGATGAGATTACTATGAAATATCCTTTCAAAAGATTTGGATATATATTAAAGGTTACAGTACTTCAAAGTCTCTCAGAGATAATGATCATAAACTGATAAGACAAGAAAGGATATCACTTGTGCACCTTGACTTGCTAAAGCCATATATAATCAGAGAAAAGACTGAGATTTTAAACGTTTATGGAAGTAGTAATTGAGAAAGGATTCAAAAACTTTGAAAACATTATAAGGCAATGTAATAAGTCAATAGTTGCAAGGGTTAGAATAGTCATCCTTCTTTGGGACAGACTTTACCAAAGCATTTTTTCACAAAAAATAGTTTTGGGTTTTGGCCCTTTGGCTGCATCAATTGATTCAAATACCCTTCCCTAATAATGTGAATTATTTTTAAAAAGTGTGGTCATTTTATGATTTATATTAGTTTTCCATGTTTAGTTTTACTTACCTCTGGGGAAAGCTATGTCTCCATATTTTTCCAAAGCTATTTGAGCCTCAAGGTAAAGCGCATCAAAGCGATTGAAGAAAAACTCCCATGAAAGTATACGGCGATCAGGGAGGCGTGAGCTAAGCTGATGTAAGGCTTGTATAATCATGGGCCTATCCATAATAACACTGTCAAACTGAAATGTGAAACACAGTAAGAACTGTCAGCTGAAAGAAAAGTCTTTGCATTCATTTCTCTTTTATCATCATTAATTCAGTTTCCAATTCCACGGGTTAGATCATGCATGTACAGCCTCTCAGATCACTCTTAACATCCTTAACCTAATCCTGGAGTGTTAAAATGAAACTGCACATTATGGTAGGTCAACAAGTAAGACCAATGTCTCCATTCATAACAACTCTATACACAAAAATCTTTCATTGCATCCAATCCCAAATCATTCCTCTGGCTACCTCATCTAAAATACTTGCAGATTTAAATAATTCTCTCACTGCATCTCTCAATCTCTTCAGTGGTCTACACCAAGCTAATATTTACCTTTGTGTTTCTCTAAGGATTATTCCACTACCATATATCTTTCTTATCCTCATTCTTAAATCTTTCTATCCTTTTATTCCCAATTCCTCCTGACTCCATTATGGGAACATTACCATAACATATGATGGTGATTGCTTCCACTTTGTTCAACAGTACATCAGCTATAGCCACAATCACCCTATCCTGTTCTCATCTCATAATACAGATCAACCATGGTTGCATTAGAAGCCCTACAGTACATTAACAACATTTAAATCAATCCATGTATTCACCAAAGTGAACTTTAAAGCATACCCTAATTCCAATATATAAGCTCTAAACAAAATTTAGTAATCTTCAATGCACACCTTTAATGCTAAAAGTAAGGTCAACAGAACTGATTACTTTAGGATCTTTCATACTGCACTTTTGAGACATAACAGTATTCACATCTCTCTGGCATTCTACAATGTTTTCTGTTTCTTCTCCTCCCCCATAAGGAAGTGGTTGGAAACTTCACCATTAAAAATCACATTTGTCTCCAGGGTCAGTTTGTTGCTTTACACCAAAAATATCAACACTAATACCCAAGAAGCTATTTCTTTTATGCTATAACAAACAATATCAGTGAGAAACCACACCTAGAATCAAACCCGTATAACAAATTTACACTCTTTGACACTCTGTGTGTGCCCAAGATGCCTGTTATTTTCTCCAGTGAGTAGTAGGATGCAAGTGGCATCTATGAATAAATGGTGGAAGGAAATATCTGTGGGGATTTTAAACAGAGCCAGGAAGCTTTAGATTTACATCATGTGACAATTGGAGCAGTCCTACGAGGGTTGTCAGACAACATTAGGAGCAGTTTAAAGGTTAAGGATGCATATGATCAAGCACAGATCTATCATACACTTTATTAATTATGCTGACTTATGCTTCTGTAGTTTTTACAATCACTATCACTTCCTTTACCTTCACACAGTAAAAATTTACTTCCTTCATCCAATCACCAGGGACAAGACCACATTTCCATGCTGATATGGGCAGTTTTCCTGTCATTTCAAATGCAGCTTGACCTCAAACCTTCACCACCCTATTGATCAATTCATCTATTAACCTACCTTCTCCATTCCTTGGATTCATTATTAATCCCCTCTGTACCTACTCTGCTCTACCCTAACCCTTAATCACATTACTGCAGCAATTCTATTGTATCTTAAAGAAACACCTTGCAAGAAACTATTCAAAATGTTTTTATAATACTCTATGTTCTTACTTGTTGCTCAAGACACCAGCAGAGTGCCCGAAGTCCACTATCAGGTAAGGTAGTCAAGTAGAGGGAAGCTCGCTGAGCTACTGCCACATTTATATCATCCAGTGAAGCAATAAGAAAGCAAAATGCATGTGCAATAGCTGCTTGTAGTCCTGGACACTGGCGAACAGCAGGCACTCCCAGGAACCGACCAATAACTACCACTTTTTCCACTGCAAGAAAAACAATGTTGGTATACCTAATTACATTTTCTCTTCCCTTTGATACTAATTCACTCTACAACTGTTACTTTTTCATCACCTCAACAAAGCTCTTTGAACAAAAACAAATGCAATATAAAATATGAGAGGACATTACACAATAAATCAATCATCTGGCATATATGTCTCACTCCTCAAAGACCACAATAAAGATGAAGATTCATTTCTAAAATCAATTCCGTAACTAATTTCTAGAAGACAGGGTAGTGCGTAGGAGGAAGGACATATATTGTAATCAAAAGTGAACAATAAGCAAAGAAACTATCGCACAAATCTCTATTATTTTTCATTGACTATGAACCAAACAAATGTTTCTCATGATGCCAAGTAAAGGTAGAAAGGTACACAGGAGATTATCTGTCCAAGTTTATGCTTTGACATTAAACTGATAAAAAAATATATCGACTGCCCACTGGATGTCCATGCCTTTCATCAACCTAGGGGAAGAGGTTAGGGTCCCAATTCTTCAGAATCATATCATAGAAAAGGAACATGCCTGTTCCATTTAATCCAACTTCTGGAGATGGAAATGGCATTTCCCTTGTTTATTATCATCAAATCCACTCTTACTTCCATGGAAGAGATTTGATACATTGGCCTTTTAAATCACTTATACACATCCCTCACCTACGCCCTGTGTGTTAAAGTTAAACATGAACTTTCACTCTTTTATGAAACATTCATACTTTCCTATTTTCTCACTAAGAAGATGAGCAAAATCATACCATCCTCACTAACACAACCTCTATACATGAAATACTTGTAAGGCAATTGTTACCAAATCATTCATCTGGTATCCTTATCTGAAATACCCCTAATGCTAAGTAATTCTTTTACTGTATTTATCCCTCTCTTTTGCAGTCTACTCCTCCACTTTGTACGTATGAATGTACTACAGTACATTCATCACCTTACCAATGTATAATCTGCCATATGTCCAACATCATCATATCATCCTAAAAGACTTTCATCCATGTGATTTCTAGCAATCCCTATTCACATATCTTCATTCTTTAAACCACCCTACTAATCCCAATTATACTACACATTATTCATAACTAATGCTCTCAGTTCTGACTTACTGTGTCATATACATAACTGGATTCTACATCAACACATTATAATTTTGGCATCTTCATTCATACATAATAAGTGTGGCATATACCCCCTTTAAGGAAGCTTCTTTTGCACTTCACACTTAAATAATTTCTAATTCAGCAGGGATTTCTATGCACCTCCAATTTTTTCCATCAAAGACTATTCCCAACTTCAGCTTTTCTATTACCATTCTCATATGCCTTTACTCCTAAATACCAATAGAGAAGCACAATGTCATAAAACAATGCAATGCACAAAGCAAAACACAAATCCTCACATTATGATATAGAATATAATTAGTAAACAACACAATTCTCAAAGTCATAAAGTTCAATCTACAACATGGGAACCCTGTTATCCCTCATACATGGAAGTGTTCAGGAGATGGTCCAAAATATTCTCATTAATATTCTAGTGAAGGAAGGGAAAGAAGGCAGAGGTGAAGGCAGAGACTCAACACTTACATGATACTGACCATTAGTCACTCAATAATTCTAATATTATCATAGAGAGGTTAAGTGTCATGATACCTACTTCTGGTTGCTCAATAATTCTAGTATTGCCACAGAACACCATTTATGAACTAATGGTAGTAACAATGAACCCATCAATCGAATTCTTCCAAATTTACAGTATGCTGATTGGCCAAGGGTGGGCCCACATAAAAAGTGAGCTGCTGTGATAACCATTGTGTCATTTGTAATAGAGAGATAAGAAAGGGGCCTCCCCAATGGAATCACAAAGATATTAAGAGACCAGGGAATATGTTTCATGCTCTAAAAGACACTGCAAAGGAGAAAAATACTCTGTTTTTCTGTCAATGGATGTTACATAATTATGGTGTATTCAAGTCATAATATTCGTGCTTTCTTCATGTCACCCATTTCACTAGAACTGGGACATATTTGCCTTTGAAAAACCTGCCTGGCTTCAGTTTTTTGGATTTCAATGTCCCTACATCTTAACAATTCCTATAATTAAGCTACAACAACACTCCAGCAAATACCTTCACAATGACGATTACCCACCTGCTTGGAAACGAACTTTCCAGTCCTGATGATTAAAGTGATTTTCACAAAGTTTCCAAAATATGTCAGAACCACAAGGAAGTGTGATGAAATGAAGCAACAGTGATACACAAACCTCAGCCACATGAGACCACTCTGCTTCAATTAGGGACCACATTCTAAGTTACAAAGAAACAAAAATCAGTTAAGATTAATAAATTTATAATAAGCAGAGTAAATATCTTGGCAGTCTCAAAACATTTAGTGTACAAGATGGTGTTTATATTCATTTTTTGCAAACAATGGGATTACTCATATCTGTTGTAAAATAAAACCATATCTTAAAGCTATGAAACAAAAAATACTTAACTCTAAGGGATGTGTTTCTGTAAAACATTAGAATATACAATATCAAACTCACTCACATTTTAATGGATTTGTTTTCTTGGCACCATATAAGAAACCCTCGGTGGTCATTGGCAGCATGAGCCATGGCCTCCCCATGTAGTACAAGATACTTCAAACATTCACAGATGTGATAAACAACATCTCCATCTTCAAATGTCTCCAGTCGCTGGAAGCATAATTAAGAAGTCTTTGTAACCTCTTGAGCTCAATTATGAGTGGAAACACTCATAATGGAAAAGATATCATTAATTTTCCTACTAATGATTTTCCACTTAGTTTTCTTTAAACTTAAGCTCCATTTACTAAGACAGGCTCACTTTCTCACACTCAAAAAATACATAAAATTATTATCAAACAACTTTTCTTTCCATATATTTGAATTATTTCAGCACAGTAGTTAGCTGTCTTAGACTCTTAACTACCACACCTCTCTTACACTGGCATTGCTTACACAATCAACCTGCCTCACACTTTTTTTGTTCTCAGGCATTTGATTTCCAAAGCATTCATCCTCTTCCATTCTTATCCATGTAGGACCCAACATTCACATCCATCCAACACTGTTGGTACAACTATATCTTGAGGCATGCCCATCTTTACCCTGATAGACACTAATCTCTCCTTCCACACACTCCTCAATAAACCCAGGACCTTAGCCCTCTCTTCCACTATATGACACATTTCAGCCACCATGGTTCCATCAATGGCCATGAAATAAGTGGCCATCTGAAACTGAACGCTATTTGAGTATTTATAGTCTTATTTACTTACATATTTATTATACTTGATCACTGTTTCCCGCATCAGCGAGGTAGTGCCAGGAAACAGTCGAAGAAAAACCCATCCCCCCGCATACACATATATATAAATACATGCACACATATGCACCGTACATATATATATATATATATATATATATATATATACTTATCAATATATACATATATACACACATACACATATACACACATACATATTTAGACTTGCTCGCCCCCATCCACTCCTGATGCCACCCCACCCCATGGGAAAATAGCACCGCCACCCCC
>JAYMFT010033194.1:0-15914 GCA_038088735.1 Panulirus argus
TGAAAAACAAATCCAGAATATTAGGAGAATGGTCATAGCGATCAGGTATATGGGTAGGGTGGGAGATAATTTGCTCTGTCATTGAGAATGGAGAATGTGAGGGCTTCGATCCCTCCACTGTCCGTATAGGAGGAATTCAACCATTCTCAATGGTAGATTCTTTCATGAACCCAGGGGTTGTGTTTATGCTACACACTCATTTGTGATGCCCTCCCATGGGATGAGTCCTCAGTGATTTATTTTCTATAAGCCATTAATGCCAATATCCCTTATCAACACTACTATTTCCACCCTCCTAAATACAGTACTCACACAATCATCATCTAGCTACAAACATAACTTTAAAATACTTAAAAGTGAAATTACGTTTTACTAGATATACATAGACATTAACCAATATTACTACAGTGTTTGTTGCAAGCCCACTGCCTTCACAAGGTAACATTTTCATAGTGACCCACATGACACAAGCATAACATGCCTGACTCATAGCTGTCCTTGGTGTTAAGAGAGAGAGAGAGAGAGAGAGAGAGAGAGAGAGAGTTTCTTGGGTGTTGCAGCCCTTATTCTTAAAAGTGTAGAAAGGTTACATAAAATTTCCAAAATTTTACTGTAACAGGGACGACTAATGTACCATAAGTCAATTCTGGCATAGCTGGTCTCCACACAGGAACTATGGGAAGCAGCAACCAGACAAGTGTTAAGGGTCCAAGCCTTAGTGGCAGGGATACATCCAGACCTGTAGACAGGAGAAAAGGCAGCAATATCACAGCAAACAAAGGGATGGTTGGGAAGATGTGTTGCCCAGAGAATTAATGATGCAAAAGGCTTTTGATTCCATGACTAATAAAGATGTGGAGGAAGAGCCACCAAATATGTACACAGTACTTCATACTGAGGCAAATAAGACCCCTGTAGGTATGGAATAGTTGCTGAGCTATAAAATACCCCAAGATTTTGTGAAGTATATTTTTTAATGTTAATTATCTGAAGTTTACAGGAAAGAGTAGAGGACATGGTTATGCCAAACATGGTTATATTATTGCATGGAAGAAGTGTGCTATTTTGAAACTGGACAGAAGGAAACAAGTGACATAGAGAAATACAGGTAGAGATAACATTTTATCAGTATTGAAATCAGCACTTAAATAGATCAAGAAGCTTTTGTCAGCCAATGAATATATATATATATATATATATATATATAAACTAACTGATAATAAGAATATTATGTCTTTTGAAAATTCACAAAGTATTCTTTTATGCATCATTTTCATGATGGTTTAAATGGCATGCGAGATGTTTCACACTTTCTTTGTGAGTAGAGAGAACGTGGGTGTGTGGTGGCTTGGAGGCTGGCCAAGATTCATCACACTCTATCCATTACTCTCTACCAAGTTAAAATATACACAAACACACTGTTGTCTGAGAAGTTTCATTATAATGCTTTATTGGTATTTTTTTTTAACTTTTTTGTATTTCTCCAACTAAGTTATTACTCTTAGTACCTTAAGATGGAAATGAGGGCAGAGAAAGGCAAAACAAATAAAGACAATAATGAAAGGAACTTCATCTCATCACTGTTTAGCTAGTGAGAGATGTCATATTGCCTGAGTCAAACTTACATCCTCAAAAATAAAGTAGTACAAATATTATAGAACTATTATAAATTGTTATCATTATGATCTAATTACATCTTTCATAATCACTGTGTTTAGTGTACTCTCTCTCCTTATTATTCAGTGTGATACTTGGTGATCTAGGAAATTTACTTGGAGTGATTACAGAAACAATCAAAAGAAGATTAGAAATCATAGCTGAAGACAGTACTAGATGAACTTAAGAATAGATAACAGTGCCAGAGGAATAGTTGTTGAAAAAAAAAGGCATTATACAATAAGCAAGATGTGATGGGACAAGGAGAGGCAGTTGAAAGAAACATCATTCTTCAGCTTACAAGTCAAGTGGTGGGTGCAATGTGCTAGCCCAACCACCATGGGAAAATCCTGTTATAAGGACTTGTAGACAAGTACTCTCTCTCTCTCTCTCTCTCTCTCTCTCTCTCTCTCAAAGCATTTATTGTTTAGTTTACATAATACATTATTACAGAATAATCACATACATACATATACATGTTAAAATAAAATTATTTATATCTGAAAATAACATCACAAACTAAAATAGTTTATGAACATTTACCGATAAGTGAGTGACACCATTGGCAACCTGGTTCATCTTGGGTGAGGGTACGGGGTGGAACCATGCCAGGTTAGCTAAAGTATTAAACAAGTTACTGCTACCTCTATCCAAGATACAGCACAGGCATGAATAAAGAGAGATGTAAGGAGGAAAGGAGAAGTATGATGAAGTATCTTGTGTGAAATAATCAACATAAGAATGAACATGGTTAAATGTTGAAGAAAGATTATCATTTTTGGGAAGAAGAATTAGAGTAGCCAAAAGGACAGAACCCATAGGAACACCACTGTCGATATAATAATAATAAGGGGAAGTCACTCCATCACTGACCGACTGGAAAGGAAACTATTTAGTAGGGCAGAGAGGAGCAGGAAAGCCAAAGGAAATGTAAAAAGCAGACTGTGCTATATTTTGTCAAATGCTTAAATGTGGAGGGTGGTGGACCACAACACAAGATTTACCATAATCCTTAAAAGAGAAGGACCAAAATTATTCAAATAGGAGAGATCACCAGTTGACCTTGTATTGTGAAAGCCACATTGGTGATCAGAGAGAAGGGAATGGGGCTCTTATATGTTTGAGTAAGTGAGAAGCAGGAGAGTTTCATAGACTTTGATGATAGCAGAAGTAAGAACAGTAAGAAGATTGCTGGAAAGCTTACAACAACAGTCTCCTTTCTTGCCCTCTTTTTCAACCCCTGCACCTTCGTCTTGACCTTCTGTCACTTTCTCTTATACATTCCCCAATAATTTGAACTGCACCAAGGCATGCCTCCAAGGAGGAAAAGTTCGGGTATTGATACAAATGAAATAGGCAACGAGGATTGGAGCTAGCTCAGAGGTACACTCCCTTCAGATTCCTGGAGGTATGTCATCTGGGCGATATGGCTTGGCCACATGAAGCTAGGAAAGTACTTATAAGACCTTGCATGAGGAAAATCTAGATGGCACAGGTTCAGTGGAAGGAGGAATAGATGCAAAATCACCCAAATTTTAATAAGAGTAGAACAATGAACCAAAGAGTGTGGAGAATCAGCTCTAAATTGATCAGGTCAAAAGAGAGGAGGAAAGGTGACATTATAAGTTCTTGGGGATCCATCTGGTTTTGGTCCAGAAAGATTTATCAGTTAAACAAGTCAAATCCGCTTTCTTTCTTTTTATGACAAAGAACAGCTTTGCAGGCAGAAATGAACACTGAGAGGAATTCAGCGAATGGAATGAGTTTCATGGCTTGATATTCACGATCCCTGATGTGAGAGGCATTCAAGTAGGAATGATCATGCATGTTTATAGAGAGAAAGACTAGGGAGACAAAGGGACATAGGTGTCCATCTCAGCTAAGATAGAAATATATGGTAAACACAGCAGGAGGTATAATGGCCAGCAAAACAATACTTGTTCCCAGGAACCACAGTGAAAAAGTTGTGCAGGAATGATCTATAAGTGCCAAAGTTAGTGGGATGAGGAGGGGTTAAGGGGTGGGCATAACTGATTAGAAATGACAAAGACAATATTGTGGTCAGTGGACCTTAAGTGAGCAGAAACAGCATATGTAAAGTGAGAGGGTTCAGAGTTAAAAAAAGAGGAGTGTTTTCGAAAATTATTCATGATGGTTAGGAGCAAGTGTTGGTTGTGTAATCATCTGTTCCAGATCATCAAGTATGAAAAAACAAAAAGGGCCCAAACTCACTAGGGTCAACCTGAGCAGAGCCTAAACAAATCCTTGCAATGTACATTGAAATCTGCATCAAGGATTTCAGTGTGTGTATGTGATAAGAACAAAGCTTTGAAGATGAGGTCAAACAGCTGAAAAGTTATACACAGTTATAGGGACTGTGGGAAAATATGCAAAACATAAGAACAAAGCCATAGGGGGTTGAGAAATTTTATGCCTGATGGCTTCAGAGTTGGGAGTCCCAAGATCCCTAAGGCAAGCAATGGGTGTTTTGTACCACAATAACCACAAATACCACCATTTTGAATGGTATTATTTTGAAAGTTTTGTATCTAGACTACAAGAGACTCATTAATTTAACACTATTCTTCTTTGCTACTTTAGGTTAAAATAAACTCTATTTTTACCTGTTTTCATTAACAACATTGTCAAAAGTCATTTATTTTTGTCTAAGGTTTCCAAGGAATGGAGAGAATACCATTCACATAAAAGCAATAGACCAACTCACAGGTGACACTATCGAACCAGATTATCCCCAGTATAGGAAAATCCTACATCTTCAGCATCTAACATTAGTTTAAACTTTCTCTTGAGTATGATTACGTGTAATTCCTTGTACAGCTTAACATGCTTTTAAAAACTGTATGACAGTACAGTATCAGTAGTCAGAAGCCTAGTCCTCTATTCAGTCTGGTGTCAATACTACCATAAATTTTTATTAAAAACCTCACTGTTGTTTAATGAACATAGTCACAAGTAAAAACAGAGAAAAATGATAATTTTTTCACAGTTGATCGCCAGTTCCTGCATTAGTGAGGTAGAGTCAGGAACAATAATAATCATAATAACAGCAATAATAATAATAACGCTGCAATGCAAATGCTACTGCTACTACTACTACTGCTAATAATAATAATAATACACAGGGGTTGGGATATAGCATAAAGTGTAATAATAATAATAATAATAATAATAATAATAATAATAATTATAGTAATAATTATAATAACTATATAATAATAATAATAATAATACTGAGGGGTCAGGACATAGTATGAGACAGGTGTAACAACAATAATAATGCAAAAGCAATGTATATTTTCTATGCTTGATGACAGTTCTCTTCATGCTGATGGCTGGGGCTTCTTTCTAATCTTTTACATAAACAAATTCATGATTACACTGAGTGGCTTTCAGTGTAACTTTCAGGTCCCATTATGTTAGCTCACCAAAAAGTTTGTGATACTGTACATTTGACATTATCACCCTTCCTTCCAGAATATGTATTAGAGTGCAGTAGATCCTTTCATGTGTTCATCTCTCTGTTTCTTAGACCAAAAAAAAGGACAGTGACAAACCATTCTTTAGATATCCTTGCATGAGAGAGGTTGGTCTTCCTTCCTAAGGAAGGACAGTCAGCATGGTTGGTACTGATTATTTTGTCATTACCAACAAATTACACTGTAACTATAACAAGAATAAATTCTTTACCAGTATAACTTAATGAGTAATGTCAAATGATGTTATACTAATGCCTTAAACCAACTTTAACATGAAATTCCTGAAATGCAGCATTAGGCAGAGAATTGTCCAGAATAAACTACAGGAAGGCTAACATTTTCATGAATGTTAAATAATGCTGTTATGATACCGAAAATAAATCAATAGATCTAAGTCAAGCGGGCACTGTAGGCTTATTTGCTTATGTACCGATGGTAAAGTGTGGGGAAAAAGCACCATGTGATAGGACACATACCCCATGACACCAATGTAAGATCCTGCTTGACTATCATGCAATAAATCTATACATAAGCAGCTCATGATATCCAAATCATTTTGTGCCAAGTGGGAAGACAATTAATAATACTATATTGGAGTTTTAGTTCAACATATGGTATTTTCTGACATAATGAATGTTTTCTGAGTATAAAAGTTTGTATTGTCTTGATTTTACATGATCCATCAAGAAAGTGCCCTTTATATAATCTATATGTGTAAACTACTGTGACAGCAACTTAGTCTTGCATTAGAAAGGGGACATTCATGGGTCTTATGTGCTAATCTTGTTATGGGGCCTAGATTCCATAACAATACTCTAAGAATATCTGTGAAACATACACAGGTAATGTTGGCTACACAGCACACACATAATCTATCTCACCTTTTCAAATCACAGGATGGTGGTCCAAGGATGTCAGTATGCAGTTTATACAAAATTTGCCAGTTTAATAACATCAAATTCCCTTTTCCAAAATGCTCCTCTAAATTTATCTTCAACTTGCTCCTGGCTCTTTTCCTGATGCTGCTGTAACAGAAGTTAAACACAGACAGCATCACTCCTAATTTCCAACTTTCCTTGCGTTCAGTCATGTACCGATATTTTCACTGCAAACCATGACTTTCACTTTTTCATTATGATATACATCTAACCACAGCAACTTGTCTCAGTTTTGCTCTAGCTTTAATATATCCCCAGTTCATGCTCTTAATGCATTACACACACTTCCATATTTCTTAAGTCATAAGCTTTACCTACATCCATAAATGCTGTACACATCCATCTTTATTTTTCCAAATGCAGTGATATACAGAAAAGAATGTCACTGAACTAAAATTTGCTATGTATGTAGAATGCCAAGTAAAGAATAATATCAGTATAATATCCAGCTAATGATGGAGAACATCAGTTAAAAGGTTTGCCTATGATCATTAGACCAAACTATCTAAATAACTCTAGGATAATAAAGATATTGCCAAAAACATGCAAATATCCAATCACCTATTGAATTCCTTTCTTTTTTCATATGTGTGCCTGTCTTTCCTGCCTTAGCAAAGAAGAACCAGCAACTTAGCCTTTGAGGAAAAATCCTTGCTTTGCTTCTTGTTCTGACCCTACTTTAGAAAGTTGTAATACAGGAGAGGATGATTTCTAGCCCCATTCCCATCCCTCTTAGTCACCTCATACGACATGCAAAGAAAAACATAAGAAGTATTATCCCCCCTAATACCTGGAGATAGCATTTAACCACTTGGGAATACAAAAACTCAATACAGGCACAAAAAAATCCAGTACAATCACACCTAAACTTGCACACCACCTTATCATCTACAATTGCAGTAGACCTCCAACACATACCACTTCATAACTAACCACCAATCACCAAGTACAATGAAAGCTAATTCCTGCCTCACACTTAAGCAAGCTATACTCTCAAAAGTCCTCCCTCCTACAGAAAACATAGCAATAACAAAACACATCAATACTGTAATGTCAGTCAAACACTAAAAAACTGCCCTTCCTCTCCAACTCAATCCACTCCACCACATATATACTCACCTGAAACCACACTCCCCAGATATGTACAAATTACACTTCTTCACCTGATTCAGCAAAACACAAGACCTCCAGAGTCCAAGATACAGCTTCTTCACAGAAGATGTACTCCTTATTTGCCCTGCACTCACCAATGAACACAATATTTACACATTTCTTGACCTATGATCCTACTGGATAGATAGGCAAGTGAGAGCCCCAAAGAAAAAGTGCTTGGGCATGGGCTATAGATAGGGTTGTGCAGAGAAGGGTGGATGTGTTGGCAATGAAATATTTGAGGACAATATGTGGTGTGAAGTGGTTTGATTGAGTAAGTAATGAAAGGGTAAGAGAAATATGTGGTAATAAAAAGAGTGTGGTTGAGAGAGAAGAAGAGGGTGTGTTGAAATGGTTTGGACATATGAAGAAAATGAGTGAGGAAAGGTTGACAAAGAGGATATTAGTGTCAGAGTTGGAGGGAACAAGGAGATGCAGGAGACCGAATTGGAGGTGGAAGGACGGAGTGAAAGGGATCTTGAGCAGTCAGGGCCTGAACATGTAGGAGGGTGAAAGGCATGCATGGAATAGAGTGAAATGGAATGATGTGGTATACTGGGGTCAACTTGCTGTCAATGGACTGAACCAGGACATGTGAAACATCTGGGTTAAACCATGGGAAGGTTTGTGAGGCCTGGATGTGGATAAAGAACTGTGGTTTCAGTGCATTACACATGACAGCTAGAGACTGAGTGTGAGCGAATGTGGCTTTTTTTGTCTTTTTCCTAGTGCTACCTCGCTGACGAAGGGGGTGGTGATGCTGTTTCCTGTGGGGCGGGATGGCATCGCAAATGAATGGAGGCAAGCAAGTATGAATATATACATGCGTATATGTGTATATGCATGTGTATAAATATGTATGTATGTATGTATGTATTGGTATGTATATGTATGTATTGTGCATATATGTATATATGTGTGTATGTGAGTGGAAGGATCTTTCTTCGTCTGTTTCCTGGTGCTACCTCACTAACATGGGAAACAGCGATCAAGTATAATAAAATGAAATAAATATTTATTTATTATACTTGATTGCTGCTTCCTGCTTCAGGTGTGTATATATATATACATACACCTGTTACTTTCCTGCATCATTAGCCACTTCCATGGGAAATGCTCAGGAAGTCAGCCATGTCCATTGGGCAGGACTACAGATGAAAGAGTGTAATGATGCTGAGTGTGTCTTTATGGGTGAGCACAGGGAATTGAAGAGTTAATAATCAGTGCATCTACTGTGAAAGTTGCATCTTGGGTCTGAGGGATTTTATGATAATGTGAATTTATGTCTGTATTGGTGGAGTGATGGGTGGTGTCCAGAATGCAGATGAGGAAGGGTAACTCCTTTCTGTCTGGAGAGTACAGTATCAGATGGGTGTATGTTTGTTGGGATGGGGCTTAAGAATTGGTGGGGAGACTGATTGTTTAGTGCTTGTCAGGTCATTTCAATGAGTGTGTGTTTTCTCAATGTTTTATTTGTTAAGGGAGTGAAGGGATCTAGGGGAATATGTTGCTGTAGTGTGAGGCAGAGACAAGCTTTTTATTTCTACTGAAGTGGGGAAAAAGAATGGTTATGGAGTGACTTAAATGTAAAGGCTTTAGTGCTGTTAGAAAGAAATGAGTGCCAAGTATGTTGATGTATTGGAAGGATTTTTGTCTCACTATTTGAGTGTTCAACATACGTGGTTGCAAGGCAAGTGGTGACTGTTCTAAGAGCTCTGTTCTGTGTGGTTTCTTCCTCATTTTCATGTTATAGCCTCTGGTTACGCTATTTTGCATATTTTTGAAGAACTGTTCACTATTTGCGTCGTCAAACTTTGCGTGTATAGTTACCTATTTGTACTGTATGGGAACAGAGTTTTACACTTGTGGGGCCGCATCTCAAACATTCTCTGTCGTACAACTTCTTAAATTTCTGTGTGCAGGCATTGACCAATATCCTCAGTCATTTTGGTTTCTCAGTGTTTCCCAGTTAGAGGATGTCTCCTCACTCAACTATATTAGTTGCACACCAGTGTTTCCCAGCTAGAGGATGTCTCTTCGCCCAATGTAATCCAGACTTGTACTTTGCAGTTTCCAAGTTAAAGGATGTATCCCCACCAGTGTTGTCAACTGCACACATTACTAGTTAAGTAGAATATTAGAGGGTCACTGATAGATAGGATTAGCTATTTCTGTTCTTCCTGTCAGACACGTAATCTGAATATTTCAGAAATCTTCATCTAAACCTTTGTCATACCGTCATGTATTGCATAACAGTATACATTCTTCCTGTATGATAGACTCATGGTCTGGCGAACATATTGTTCGTCTCTTCAGTACAGACCTTTTGTCATGGGCTTCGAACTTTGTCTTCCTGTAAGCCTGTGTCAATAAAAGAATTAAATTGAATTCCTCAGTCATTTTCTTCCAATCATCCACCACTCTTATAATATTTCTTCCTCACATCTTTTTCACTAAATTTCTTTCTTAATTTCATGTTATGTCCTTTGGTGGTTCTATCTATACATCTCTCAAGGAAATGTTCACTATATATGTCACTGATCTATTGTAAAAACTTAAAGTCTGTGATCAGGTAACCCCTTACCCTTCCCTCTTCTAAGGTGGGCAAACTTAAAGTCTCTAACCTTTCCCTGTAAATCTGCTTTCCTAATTCTGGTAACATCTTTGCTGCTCTCCTCTGGACCTTCTCTATTAGCTTTTTGTGCCACATTAGATGAAGTGACCAAACTTGGGAAGCACATCTAGTTTCTGGCCTCATGCATGAAGTATGAGTGTAATTACCAAATTGTGCCATCAGGATAGGAAGTTTTACACTCATGGCATCCTATCTCTTGAACATTCCCTACTATAGTATAACTTCTTAAATTTATGTATGTTGATATCATCTGCATGTCTTCAGTCATTCTCGTCCACAAATCCACCACTTTTATATAATATTCTAAAAAGTTTTGTGTTCAATTTTATACTATGTCCTCTGGTTGTCCTATCCCTATCAGCACTTTGTACTTCTTTAAGAGAAGTGACCAAACTTGAGAAGCATATTCTACTTTTTGGCCTTATGTAGGATGTGTGTGTGTGTGTGTGTGTGTGTGTGTGTGTGTGTGAAACAAATTAAAATGATAATATAAGTAAAGCCTGTCCACACTTTTGAATATATAATGTTTTCATAGTCATTATCAAATAACCTTACAATACTTGGTCTGATATAAAAGACTAGGAGAATAAATGGATAATCTAGAAAATTTATCTTTATTGCAGACAGTCTCATGTAAGAACAGAGCATATGGCAGAAAGCCAGGCCAGAGTTTTCAGAGTCATGTTGATATTGCATATACTAATACAAGCGCTAATCATGTATACTGGTATTTTGTAAGTTAGTACAGGTTGTACCTCTCTAATCTCGTGCTCTGTGGTCCGGCAACTCCCATGGTCCGACATGTTTTGAATCTGCCGCCATCAGTTTGTGGATCTGCCACCAAGGTGACACTGTTAGCAAGTTGACAGCAATAAGATGCCAAAAATCTGTTTATACTGCAACCAAGCTAATTAACAGTCCTGTTATGGTGCAGGTGCTGATAAGCATGAGCATAAATCATTATCTATGCTTGAAAAGTTTGAGTTACTGAAAAAATTAGATAAAGGAACTTCTGTAAAGACTGTGTGAGTACTATGAGATCAGATCATTAACTGTGTATGACTTAAAGAAACAAAAGGAGCAGATTTTTACTTTTTTGCTGAAAATGAAAGCCAGAAAAGTTTAAAGTTTCAGTATACTTTGAAAGATGCCAGGAGTACAGAATTAGACACTGCACTTACAAAGTGGTTTAAGCTCCGACATGATGAATGTGCAAGCATTTCTGGGGGAGATGCTTATCAAGCAGGCCAAAGTTTTTCATATAGAACTAAAGCTAGACCATGACTGAATATTCGCAAGGATGGTTAGACAAGTTTAAGTGGATATATGGAATTTCAGTACATACTGTGTGCAGTGAAAAGCGTAGTGCTGACCTAGAAGCTGCAACAAAGTTTGATGAATTTGTACAATTAGTGGCAGCAAAAAACTTAGCCCCAGAACTAGTGTATAATGCTGACAAATCTGCCTTGTATTGATGTCATATGCCATGAAGAAACCTTGCCCAAGATATTGAGGAGTCTCCAATTGGGGGTAAAGATTCCAAAGATAGTGTAACAATTCTTGGCTGCAGCAATGCTGCAAGAACAAATAAAACCAAGCTGATGGTAAGTGTTAGGAGTGTTCAGCCCGCTGACCCTGATGTACTTATGATGTAATCTGATATAACAATAAAACCTTGTTAGGAAGCATTAATGACTCTATTGTTTCCTGTTTTAAGCTGTGTTCTACCTTTGATAACACAGCAATACGTAGCTGGAATGAGCTGGCAAGACTAGGGGTCAGGCATATGTTTACATAGGGGGTTGCCTTAAGGGTCAATTTCTATTTTCTGGCATTTTCTGTGATCTGGTAATGGTCAGGTCCTAAGGTTGCCAGATTAAAGAGGTACAACCTATACTTGATTCTGTTTAGTATGTATGAAATTAAATCTGTAAGATCACTCATGGACCATTTTCACGAGAACTTACATTACACTGGAACCACTAGTGTATATCAAATAAGTCATATGATCTCTAGATCCCAGTTTCTCTTTCTAACTTTATCTTGCAGTGTGAATATTTCAGATTTTGTCACTTTCCATGTTTCAAGTTGTCCAATGTAAGTGAGCTGTGGACATGCACTGATTAAGGCATCACAAGACTTTATTGTAAGACTTGAAGGGACACCATCCATGGTTCTTAAAGCACTCTGAACTTTGTAAACAAATTTCTGAATGCTAGGTAACATTGGTAGGGCTCTCATGAGGATATCATCATCCAGCTGTGAGTCACCATCCTCATCTGTGATCATCGAGAGGACAAAAGTAGTGAGAAGTGGGCAACCATGGATAAATGTTAAAAGAGCATCACCCTGAAGCACATTTTGACCATGAAACTTAAGGGTATGAAGTGAAGGGAATCGGGGCTTTTCGTTAAGAGAACTCATTTGCAGTGAGAAAGATCGAAGGGTCAACTGTTCTAACTTTGGAGAAGTCTGGCTGAGAGACATAAGGATAGGCCATTCCTCCTGGTAGCCTACATTAATGTCTAATGTTGTCAAATTCCTCAGATACTTACCATGAACTTCGAAATCATCTGTAAAAATTGTAATATCTTGAGCTTTTGAAAAACTCTTCAAAACTTTTTCTGTTACCTCAGTAGGAGCATAGATTCCAACTTCTTTGACTTGAGAGAACACTCTTGACAAATATTCTGGATTGGGTTCTTGCAGAGACTCTTCATAAACAAATGATGGCCAATTAGACTTCCCATATGCACCATGATGAAAATTTGTTAGCTTTTGTGGTGCAGGAAGTGTTTCGAACATTTCCTCAAACTCCTCAGTTACATAAATCATGGGTGCACCTACAAGATACTGAAGGTTTGGCATGTATGATAACATCTCAATAGCATCATTTGTAACATCTAAAGTTTCAACACCCTCTGGTAATGCAAGAGTCACCAAATCTTTACACCCTGGTATCAGTCTTACTTGCCCATCAGGACACACGACAGAATCTCCATAAAGAACTTCAACATTGGTAACAACTGGAACATTATGCTTTGGATTAGCACAGTCTGCTGAACAACGTAAAATCAGTATCTCCAGATTAGGACAAAGATATGCTACTTTCTTTACAAAACTATTATGAACAAAGTGAGGCAATTTTATGTACTTTAATGTTCTCAATCCTGAAACAGCAACATCAAAAGCATAACCAAATATATCAAAGTATGGGCTCTCACAGTCTTCACCGTTCTTATTGATAGTTTCACCTCCCCAGCAAAGCAGCTTCCACCTCTTTACCAAATGTGACACATGAGAAAAGTCCAAGGATGTTACACCTTTGGTTAGCAAACACTTTAAACATACATTCAATACAAAACCTAAGGAGTTTAGAAAATCCAAATCTTCCTCATATACACGTAGCTTTTCCTTTGGTCTTGGTATTTCTATCCTACAAGCAACTACGGTAATCAATGTTGCCAAAATTTCCTCACGGAATCTCGGAGCTAAATGACATATCAAGAAGTCTCTGACCTCTCTGGCTAGCCAATGAGTAACTGCACTGACTGTTCGATATTGCTGAGGAACTGGAGAGAGCATGTCATTCCTGGAATTTTCACTGTCATCATCACTGTACACATCACCACAAGTTAAGTGCTTGATATACCAATCTTCATTTGTGTCACTATCTTCAATTTCTACTGAATACTGGTCCATGAAATTGCAAAATTCACTTATTTTTCCATTTATTGTGTTAGGAATAACACAATTTGTATTACCTACACCAGTGTGGTTCAGAAAATTACTGGTGAGCTTGCCACCATTTTCACCCTTGTACCAAGATGAAAGGACACCAAAGAGATGATTTGCAATTTTCCAACTACATAACTTCTCCAGCCGATCTACAGGCTTCAGAGGCGGCATCAGTGACCTTTGTGTTCAGCTGACCTTACACCTTTGTGGAAGAAAAACATGACAGTATTAGCTACCTAAGAGTACATAACTGTCTCTTTTACCAATAGACACTAAAACACTATGAATAATTTATTGGCCACCCTTAATAACTACGGAAGAGTATGAAGTACTATTGTAAAAAGCCCATCCCAACTTCATCTAAATTCACTCTCTCCATAAACAATACTCTCATCTCAACTCTTCTTCTCTTTTGTGGTCTTCCTCTTATGCCTTCAACTAAACAGTGCTCCTATGTAAATTTCTGACCAATCTATCACCTATTACATATTCTACTTAACCATACAATTTAGAAATATTTTTATCTGTGCACATTTCTAATGATTTCTTTATGATATATATCCTTTCTACTCTTCATTATCAATTCCTCTAATTCCAGCTATATGACAGAAGCCTAATTCTAACAATCTCAAATGCTCTTATCATTAACTTATTTTGACTAACAAAACTTTTGTATGATATATCTATACTCACCCAAAGCTTGACTTTTTTCACCATTCAAAGTGTTATTACACTATAACAAACCTGAAATTCATTTAGCTCATGGGATGGAGCTGGTAGAAATATGGTACTAAAAGCAATTTTTACATAATGTACTTGGGCATCTTGATTACAACAATGGCATTATAACATTTTTTGGATGTATGTGGATTTTTTCTCTTAAATATTACCTTGTAATCTCATTTTCTTCTTATTTCACTTGTACAATGGTGAATGCTATACAAAACTGGGTAAGAAATTTATATAATTTTGAGATGATTATACTAATCTTAATTCACTATTTGAATCAAATTTTTAATTTGCTGCAAAAATGGTTCATCAGTCAAGCTATGAAGGAAATATTATGAATACCTAATACGCAAGATCATTAGAAAATGAAATGCATAATTACTATAACTGCTATGCCATTAAAAAATTTTACCAAATCTATGTAATTCTTAATTCTATAGGGTTTGGATTTTGAATATGTATTTTCTGTTCAAAATCCCACAGTTTTCCTTTCTATCAAGCTCAACCATCCTCAACTTCAGTAAAGTTTTTACTGTACTATGGTACTGCAAAAATTGTAAAATTTCAAAGAATTATTGAAGACAAGCACTTCTATGTAATTATAACAATAATTCTTACCATTCAGTAACAAATAGAGTGGTATCCATTCTCTTACCTGTTCCACTTTGTTGGGTAGAGGTTACTGAAATGTGAGCCAGAGGTAGGTTTTCTATTTCAACTTGGGGGATGGTTCTGGGAGCGATGAAGAATGTGTGGAATGAGAGAATGTTATCTTGGAGCAAAAATGGGTATGTTTGAAGAAATAGAAGTTCCAGCAATATATGGTTGCGAGGCATGGACAATAGGTAGGGTTGTACAGAGAAGGGTGGATGTGTTGGAAATGAAATGTTTGAGGACAATATGTGGTGTGAGGAGGTTTGATCAAGTAAGTAATGAAAGGATAAGAAATATGTGTGGTAATAAAAAGAGCGAGGATGAGAGAGCAGAAGAGGGTGTGTTGAAGTGGTTTGTATGTATGGAGAGAATAAGTGAGCAAAGGTTGACAAGGCTGACAAAGAGGATATATGTGTCAGAGGCAGAGGAACAAGGAAAAACGGGGGACCAAATTGCAGGTGGAAGGATGAAATGAAAAAGACTTTGAGCAATCGAGTCCTAAATATGCAGGGGGTGAAAGGCATTCATGGAATAGAGCCAACTGGAACAATGTGGTATACTGGGACTGACATGCAATCAACGGACTGAACCAGAGCATATGAAAAATCCAAGGTAAACCATGGAAAGGTCTGTGGGGCCTAGATATGGATAGGGAGATGTGGTTTCAATGCATTACACTTGACAGCTAGAGAATAAGTGTGAGCAGATGTGGCCTTTCTACGTCTGTTTCCTAGCGCTACCTCGTTGACACGGGGTGGTGATGCTGTTTCCTGTAGGGAAGGGTGGCGCAGGAAATGGATGAAGGTGACCAAGTATGGATATGTACATGTGTATATTTGTATGCGTATACACACACACACACACACACACACACACACACACACACATATATATATATATATATATATATATATA
>JAYMFT010033205.1:0-15913 GCA_038088735.1 Panulirus argus
TTACCATTCTTAAATAGCAGAATGCCTACAGCTCACTCCACCTCACTAACAGGGAAACTTATATAGACTACTTGATTCCTGTTGGGGTAAATGATAATATTTTTTCATACTTGCTTATAACTCAATAGTACAAATTTATGGAATGTAAACTCACCACATTTCATTCTCTCATGGCTATACACTCATGCATTCTACTCACACCTCATTAATAGAAAAAAAAAAGATGCCTCTGCCAGTGGCCAACACTGTTGGTTGAACTCACTACAATCATTATGTTTACACTGGTCACACTCTTCCATCATTAATACTTTATAACCTCAAGAATGACTTGCCCTAGTTTTGGCTAGAAGAATAAGGTACATTTTCTCACAATCAGACCGCAGAAACTTAGGTGATCATCTCATCCTTAATTTCACTTTGATGTGACTAAGTTATTTTCATAGAGACCAACAAGACATGGGCAAAACATGCCCTAATTAAGGCCATCTGGGGTGAAGATAAAACTGATAGAAAAAGGAAACTAATCAGGGTACTACAGGTGTTTTAGACTTGACTCTTAAAGGAAAAAAGGTAATATGAAGAAGGAAAGACAAAAGAAAGAGCAGAATTTAGCTATTTGAAGGAAAAAGGCCTCTTGATAGCCTCCTGTTAATCTATTCATTGGTTAGGTATCACAACTAAGACTGTCACCTTTGGGACAAATCCCAGGCACACTTGTCACTGCCCACTTTTTCCATAGGTAACCTGCCCATCAATCAAATGTGCTCGTTTGGTGCCAACACCTAACTGCCACAATGACAGCCCGCTGATTTCAATTTCTCACTTGAACATCAAATAGCCTTCACTTCACTCCATGAGTGAGTTCATTTCCCTACTAACAGAGACAGTTAGACCTCACTGCAGTTACTTCTGAGATAACCTGAAGGATGTCGATCTACCCCACATAAGTTATTTCCTAACTGCTGCTTCACCAGACCAGCCCCCATTACCAGACCGAAACACACAAGATTCTTGCTTAAATTATGGCAATAATTACTAGGGAACTGGATCATGTGTTTGTTTATTCCCAGTTGCCTAACAGTGCTGCCAACCGAGTTGACATGCTATCGAAGTATATTACATATACTTACTTCCTGCCCTTAGAGTCCCTTCTATCCTAATGTGGCACCTGCAGCACTCAGGAAGCTGGCCACATCCATTGGTTTGGACCACAGGCCATAAAGTGTTGTGATGTTGTGTGAGCATGTATGTGCACAGAGTGCAGGGCATTTGATTGGTAGGTGCTCAGAGTCTTCTTTATGGTAGCTACCTTGTAAGCATGAGTCTTGGGATGTGTTGAAACAATGTTTGTAGTGATAGGCTATGTCCAGAGAATACATGGGAAAAGGTGACGAGTTTGTCTGAGGAGTGTGGTTTCTGATGGGTGTATTTCTGGTGGGAAGTTGGTTTTTTAGTTCTTGTCAAGCTATTTCAGTACATATAAATTTTGTCAGTATTGTATTTGTTGGGGATGGTGGGATCTGTGAGTAGAGGTTACTGAAGAGTGAGGCAGGGCTTGTATGATATGTAAAACATTACTAATGGTTGCTGTGTGCCTAACAGGATAAGGCTGCAAAATTCCTGTTGCTCACATATGTGGGAAAAAGGAAATTCAATTACCTGTAACCCAATAGCCATTTCTCTATTTGTTGTAACACTCCTCTTTGTCATAAATGTTTCATTAGACCCTAGCCCCTTCCAGGCTATTCAGTTCACTAAGCTTCTGTCACTCTAGATGATAAACTAAACTTGAACAAATCAGGATCATCATCAGATCTGCCAGTTACCATCTTTACATTCTTTGTAGGCTCAGGACACTTGGATTCAACAACATTCAAAAATGTTCATTTTTCCTAAACTCACATATACCCCCCTTCACTGGTCTTCCTTCCTGTCTGTCAAACAAGAGGAATACTAGTAAAAGTGAAGCAAAGGGCATGCAGACTCATCTTTGGTCCCATTTACACCACCCATCAAGAGGTATTAAATATACTGGTTCTCAGCCTTGCCACCATCACCTCCAACCACAAGAGAACCCTCATCTCAGGGTTTCAGCTTGACACCACAACAGCATCAAGCTCATCTAGGTCTATAGAGACTTGCATCAGTCCCAACCTTTGTGAACATCATCAACAGCCAATAGTGTCTGTAAAGACTGTCTGTTTAAAACCTTATCACCTTTTTACAACCGTTTTCTTTCCTTTGTGTATTTTCTCTGTATAATTTTAGCCTCTTGCAGCAGTTTAGTAGTGACTGAGATGGTTGTTACATGTACATATCTGATTGGGGAAAAGCATTATGGCTTCAGGAAAGGTAGAGGGTGCATGAACCAGGTGTCTGCATAGAAGGCTTTGTGAGAAATGTTTGGAGAAAGTGACTTGTATATGTAATCTATGGATCTGAAAAAAAAAAAAAAAAGTGTATGGTAAGGTTGACATCCTTGTGGAGGGTGCTACAAAATGTATTGGGTTATATGGAAAGTTTCTAAATGCAGAGGACTTTTTACCAAGAACAGGAAAAGAAGGGTGAGTGGATCAAGCATGTGTGATATCATTGATGTTCTTTAATCTGTTTATGGATGGAGAGGTGGAGGTAAATACAAGGGTCTTAGGGTGAGTGATTTGTCTATCATCTACTGGAGGTGAGGGGGTATGGGAGTTAAATAAAATTCTGTTTGCAGATGGCACAGTGCTGATGACAGGCTTTAGGTAGAAGCTTCAGAGGCTGGTGAGAGTTTGGGAGAGTGTGTGGAAAGAAAAAGTTGGAAGTAAATATGAACACAATGAAGGGATGAGGTGCAGTGGGGGAGGACACAGGGTAGTATAAGGGCAGTTTGTATGGGGAGAACCTGAAGGAGGTGGAATGCTTTAGACAACCGGAAGTGGACATGGCAGCGAATGGAACCATGGTGCTGAAGTGAGTCACCAGGTGGAAGAGGGGGCTAAGGTCCTGGGAGCACTAAGGTGCACATAGAAGGAGAGGGCAGTGGCTGTTAGAGCAAAGATGGGTATGTCTGAAAGTACAGCAGTCTTACCAGTGTTGTACAGATGTGTGTCGTGGGTCTTCAATGTAAAAGAAAAGAAGAGGATGGATGTGCTGGAAATGAAACTCCTAGGAACAATATGCAGTTTGATATGCAGGATAATCATGAAAAGGAATGGCAGAGTAAGAGAGAGGTGTGGTATTAAGCACAGTCTGATTGAGATAGTTAACAAGGGTGTGTTGATATGGTTCAGACATATGGAAAGGATGAGTGAAGACAGACTAAAAAGGATCTACACATCAAAAGTGGAGGGCTCATAGAAAAGAGTGAGACCTAAAAGACAATGTTGAGGTGATATATGGGCCTGAACATTCACGAAGGGGAAAGGCATGCTGAGGATAGATTTATCTGGACTGATGTGGTATACAGGGAGCGACATGCTGTCACTGAGCTGAACCAGGGCACATAAAGTGGTCAATGTAAACCAAGAAGTAGTCCACAGGGATTGGCTGTGGATGATAGGAACTGGTGTCATTATATTGCACACAACAGCTAGAAGATGGATGCGTTCAAATGAGACTGTTGTTCAATTGTTTCAAATGCGACCTTATTGGGGCAGGAGAGTTAATTAGGTATTAAGACTTTTATTTTCATTATTATTATAATTTTTTTATTATCATTATTATTATTATTATTATTATTATTATTATTATTATTATTATTATTATTATTATTAAATATTTGCCATTTCCCATGTCAACAAGGTAGAGTCAAGAACAGATGACTAAGCCTTGAAGGGAAAAAAATCCTCATTTGGCCCCCTTCTATGTTCCTTCTTTTGGAAGAGTAAAACTGGAAGGGAGGATTTCCAGCCCCCCACTCCCACCCCTTTTAGTCACCTTCTACAAAATACAGGGAATACCTGGGAAGTATTCTTTCTCTCCTATCCCTAAGGATAATTATTATTATTACTATTATTGTTATTGTTATTATTATCATTATTATCATTTTTGTTTCTTTTGTCTTTCATACTTGTTTACCGTTTCCCATTTTAGTGAGATAGTGATGGGAACAGATGAAGTAATGGCCTCATTGCTCACATCCATTCTCTAGTTGTCATGTATAATGCACCAAAACAACAGCCCCCTGTCCACAGTCAGGCCCAACAGACCTCTCTAAGGTTTCCCCTGACTGTTTCAGTCTGTTTCAGTCCATTGACAGTACATCAACCCCTCCATACCACATTGCTCCAATTGGCCCTGTCTAATGCATGCATTACATTCTCCTGTATGTTTAGGCCTCAGGTATTCCAAACCTTTTTCACTCCATTCTTCTATATCCAGTTCAGTCTTCCCTTCTCCTTGTCCCCTCAACCTTTGAGACATAAATCCTCTTTGTCAGCCTCTCCTCGCACATCTCCTCCATAAGTCCAAACCATTTAAGCACAAGTATTTTACCATTTTAGCACACTCTCTTCAGCTCTCTCAGTCACACTCTTATTACCACACCTCTTTCTTAACCTAATATTTCTTAATCGATCAACCCTCCTTACATCCCATACTGACCTCAAACATATCAATTCCACCATATGTACCCTCCTATTACTTTCTCCTTTCCATGTACAGTCCACACCTCATATCCATACATAAGTGTCAGGATCACTATACCATCAAACATGCCCAACTTTGCCCTCACAGACACTGACTGACTTTTGTTTCTACACACTTATCAATGCACCCTGGACCTTAGTAGCCCCTTCACTCACCCTGTGGCTCATTTCAGCTTCCTTGGTTCCATTCACTGCCATATCCATCTCCAGGTATCTAAAATAACCCACTTCCTCCAGTTTTTCTCCATTCAAATTCACACTCCAGCTGTCTCCTTTCACTGCTGCACCTAATAGCTTTGCTTTAATTCACATTTACTCTCAACTTTCTCCTCTCCCACACTCTCCCAAACTCAGACAACTTCTGCAGTTTCTTGCTCAAATCTGCCATCAGCGCTATGTCATTAGCAAATAACAACTGACTACTAACTACTATACCATCCAACATTCTCATATATGACCACGGATAATTACTCTTTCTGCACACTCCTAAATGTGTCTAGTTCCCTAGCTCCACTAATGCACCATATGGCTCACTTCAGCTTCCACACTCCATTTTCTAAAATGTCTACTCCCAGGTATCTAAAACATCCCACTGCCCCAGGTTCTCTTCATTTAACCTCACGGTTCAACTAACCTGCCTCCTTTCATTGCAAAAACTAATTTTTTTTTTTCCATAAACAAATTAAATAGCCATGGTGATATCACACACTCCAACCACAGACCCACCTTCACCTGGAACCACTCACCCACTTCTCTTCACACTCACACACACACACACTTTACCCTCTCGATAAAAACTATTCACTGCTTCTTATAGCTTTTCTCCAACAAAATATATTCATAACAACTTCCACACAGCACCTTTATCAACCTTCTTATATGCTCTCTCCAGATCAATATATGTCACATACAAATCCTCTGTTTCTCAGAGTATTTCACCTCCTATCATTTGGTATAGGGAAAAAAAAAAAAATACCCATTATTTCTTGCATGTCATAGAAGGTAACTAAAAGGGGCAGAAACTGGGGGCTGGAAGTTCTTCCTTTTTGTATTATTTCTTTTCAAAATAGGAAAAGGAAGAAGGAACCAATCAAACTTTGGTACATTCCTCTAAGGCTCTGTTGTGTGTTCCTGACACTACCTTGCTAAGGTGGGAAATAGCAAAACATGCTTGAAAAAAGAAATAAACTCTGATGATAGTTATAATTTCTACTACTATAACACTTACATGTACCATTATCTATATTATTACCAATTATTAACAAAATTATTTGATAATTTTTGTGAGGGGATTGATTTAAAATTTTGTTCTAATTTCTCTTTTTATATTTTCTTTGACTTTATATTTTCTTTGGAACCTGGGTATTTTTAAATATTAGACAAGAATTTTGTAGAAATCCCTTCAGAATTCACACGACATATTTCAAAGGGAAAATGCAGTGTCCACAAAAGACCTTAACTGCTTTCCCTATACATTTTCAAAGGTGATGTCACACTACATGTTATTACTTTGTTATCTCTCCTTTGGCCTTGATTACCATCTGCAAACGTCTGGACATGGAACTGGCAAGGTTCCTGAAGCATTCTAAGTCCATGTTTTGGTTCCATAGGGTCTTGATCTCCAAAATGAGGCAAGGCATTGATAAGATGTCGCAAGAAGCAGCCACCTGATCTTACATTCTCAGCACCTATTGCTCCTAAAATCGCATGTGTACCCACATTCTCGTAATTCCAAGTGAGAATTCTGGGTTTCTCTTCCTTAGAAAGGTAATAGCCAACTATCTTGAAGCACAGGTGGAAGAAATACTGAGCCAAGAATCAAAATCCCCAAAATGAAGTAGCAGCCTGGAAGAGCAGAGAGAAAAAACACCGTTCCCTCAAGATAACCCGAGGCATGCAGAGGCAAGTTGCTGGTGCTCTCAACCTTAGGAACATAAGTCAAAGTGATCAGATCTACGATGATTTCATTGAGAGTGTCAGGTGCTTGTATCCCCAATAAACCTTAGCTGTGTATCGCCATGAAAATATATGGGGGGTAAACAAAGCTTTATGCCTTCATTGTAGCTTTAAAATTTTTTTGAAGTTTTCATATGTCTTCCTACCATTTTTATAAAGATCCACTGATAATTAATAGCTTCCTTATATCATCATCTCAATAATATGCATTTTTGTTGATGTGAATGATGTTTTTTTTTCTTTAGCTTTATGCACATAATCTGCCCTAAATATTTACACTAAAAAGAAGGTATGAATAAAAAAGAAATTTCTCCACATAAATCTAGCCTACCTCATCATTTCTCTGCTTACCACAGCAACATGAAGAATCTCAACATGTGGTTGAATATTGCTGTTTAGTCAGCAATAATGAGTAATAAAATTTACAGAGACCATAATTTTCTGAAAGTGTTTTGCATGGAAAACTCTTCCAGTATATTTGGAAAACATTTGTCAAAATAAAACAAACTGTTCCATCTATATCTGTCCAATATTTTGCCTCTTGATTCACAGTTCATGACCGCAACACTGTCTTCAAATGCTCTAGTCATTGCTGTCTCCAAGCATAATTCCTAAAAATAAATCACTCACATATTCCCTCGCTTTAACCTTACAATTTACCTGTAGTTTACCAAGTCTCTTTTCCCCACTTCACACAAATACTGTTTTAGTCATTATTTCCACATCCATTCCTTCCTTTTATCTGTATCACCTTAGAACTTTACTATACACTTCAATGACCACTCTCCCAAATTTCTTCTTACCTTTGTTTCATGTCAGGGATAGCTTGCAAGCAATTGGCACTTTGAGGCAGTCCTTAAATTAACATTTTCATTTTGTCCCCACTCCTTCTTTATCTGTTATCAGCAATCTAATATGTTGACTTTGAGCTGGTGAAAAGCATGTTTTTTTAGCTAGACTCCTCACTTGCCCTCCAACATCATGTAGTTCTCTTGCGAGCCGTCAGATTAACCTAGGCGAGGGAGGAGAACACATGGCTTATTATACTACAGTTACGTTTATTGCAAGCAAAAAATGTAACTATAATGTGTCCTGAGGGCAGTCTGAAAAATCTGCTTAAAAACTATGCTGTGCTCACTTAAGCTATCACCACTTCACACAACCAGCTATGATGTTATACCACCAATATTCCTCCACCCAATTGCCATGGAGGTAGCTAGTATTAGACCAAAAAGGTCATTGGAGGGTGATGCATCCTCTAGGCAAGAAGGTGGGTTAGGTGATAAGGTGAAGGCAAGTGAGGAGTCTAGTATAAAACCATGCTTTTCACCAGCTCACAGCTGACCTTTTAAGCTATCTCCCTCACTTGTTCTACAACCGCACATAGCCTTACTAAAGTAATCAATTAAGAATTTATCTGAAATTACTAAGAGAAAAATGATCTTCTCCATTTTAACTCTCTCCTGAGGAGGACCATCTAGGAGACTGTAAACTTACTGAGTCCCAAGCCAAACTCCAGCTTAATATGAGTACATGTCTTTGAGAAGGAATATTACTTATGCAGTTAATCATTAGCAAAAGTCCTGTTGGATTCCAGACCTTGTTGTTGGATTATCTTGCAAAACTTTGGCCATAAATAGACTTTTACTAAGAACTAGTTCTCAAGTATGAACACTATAGAAAATCTCTACTTAACCAACCTTATATACACGTGTATGTGTATGAGAGTGAATGGGTCTTTCTTCATCTGTTGCCTGGCACTACCTCGCTAATGCGGGAAACAGCGATCAAGTATAATAAGTATAAAATAAACAAAACAAATTGATTGACCTCACTGATAAACTATTTAGAATTTATCTAGCCTTAACACATGCTATTAAGACTAATTTGCTAAGGATAGATTATGTGCTCTATTAACATACAAATCGCTGATGGCTTAATACTGTATTAATAGAGTAACTTCCCTTTGTCTTACTGCAAAACCACCATATACAATAATAGCTAGTGTCTCTGGTAAGTGTTAGAAATACTATCATTATGTATATTTTTGTGCCTTATTTTTGTTAGTAATATTTTATCAGATTTTTGTCAAATTCACATATAATTTGTTTAAAAAAGTTTTCTGCATTATTGCTTTCATTATATCTTGGGTTGAAATACTTGCTATAAGACTGTATCCCCAATTCTATCATGGGAGTCTTTGAGGACATACCTTTCTGCTCACCAGAATTCTGTTTAACATACAACTTTACAGGAAAGCTTTTGTTCTGTTAGGTGGGTTGTACCTGTGTTTACTTTTGGAAGGATGAAGTCATCAGTAATGTTGTACTCTCCTTCAATTAGGGGATACTCATTCAGAAAGGAGGCATGGAAGTTTTCTTGAGGGATACATCACGTGTTTCATGGCTGTTCCTTAAATTTTTTTATATATGGTAACCAACAATACGGACAAAAATATTCCCTAATTGTGGCCATCTCAAATGATAGAAAAAATTAGTGTGAAGAAAGAATGAGAAGATTAATTAAAGATCCTTATGTGTTTTTAGACTCAATTCTTAAACTTGGAAAGCTGCAGGAAGAGGGAAAGACTAAATGAGAAAGCAAAATCCACAGCTTTACCATACAAGGGAAGGAGTCATCTTAATGGTCAGTCCTCATGTGGCTCCATATAAACTATGGGAGGCAGTGGCCAGTTGCATACCCTGGGTCAAAGCCTTGGTGGTTTAAATGGCACAGCCTCAGATTGGCTAGATGTAATGAGTGGTGTGCCATAGGAGTCGGTCCTAGGCCCCATTCTTTTCATGACATACATTAATGACCTAGAACTCGTTCTCATATCTAAGATCTCCAAATTTGCTGATGATGCTAAAGTAGGAAGTAGAGCTGTAAATAGGCAGGACTGCAAAATGATTCAAAGAGATCCTAACATACTAGCAGAGTGGTCAGACAGATGGCAAGTGAAGTTTAATGTAGACAAGTGTAAAGTTATGCACTTTGGAGACAAGAATATATGTTACAACTACAAACTATTCGCAAACTCTCTAACTAAAGAAAATAAAGAAAAGGATCTTAGTGTTGTCATGAGCAAAAATCTGAAGTACACTAAACAGTGTCAAGCAGCAAGTAAAAAAGGCAACCAAAAGTTAGGTTTCATAGCCAGGAACATAGATTACAAGACACCAGAAACAATTCTCACACCTTATAATTCTCTAGTAAGACCACACCTTGAATATGCAGTCATTTTGGTCCCAAAACTATAAAAAAGACAAGGAAAAATTAGAGCAAGTTCAATGACGTGCGACAAAATTGACCCCGTCCCCTAGAAATCTGGCATATGAAGAGAGGCTAAAACGTTGTATATCTTCTCCCTTAAAACACAGACTCTGCAGCAACTTAATCCAAGTGTTCAAAATTCTGAACAAGTTCAATAACGTATATCACAAACACCTTTTCGAAATACAAGAAAATACAGTTACCAGGACAAATGGAATAAAACTCAAAGCTAAAAGATGTAGTACAGATGTGGAAAAAGGTTCTTTTCCTATAGGTGTGTAAGCACAGGAGTAAGTTACCATCAGACGTAGTGAATGCTAAGACTAAAAATACCTTCAAAAGTTGTTTAGACAAATACTTTATAAATTCAGGTATATTCTGAGAAAAATGCCAGAAATAAACTATAAACAACAGTGGTAACAGGGTTAGTAGAAGGCTAATGCGCAGCAGCAAGGAGTTGGTGATAGCTTAAAAAACTGCTGAGTGGAATCACATTTTCTTGTCAAGTTAAACTTTTTTTTTAACAGACAACCCAGTCATGGGGCAATCAGGCCTCCTATTGTCTGTCTTACTCATGTAAACTCATGTAAAACTCTCAATCGACACTCTTCCATACAATTTACCTGGTACACTTAGCAAGCTTATAACTCTGTAATTCTAATACTCATCGCTGTTCTCCATGCCTTTATACTGTGGCAGTATGCAGGCATTCCACCAATCCACAGGCACCTCACCATGATCCACACACACAATGAAAATTCTATGTAATGAATCAACAACAATTACCTCTTTTGCTACAAAATTCAACGGCAATAAAGTACACTCCAACTGCCACATTACATCTTGTGCAAAGCTTTTACCACCTCTTTTCTTTTCATCACACTACTTCCCATGATTCTACCATTTTGCATACTCCCCCAATCCAAACACCCTACATTTGTCACCTGTCATCAAAAACATTCAACAGTCCTTCAGAATACTCACCCCATCTCCTAATCATTGCCTGTTACCACTTCCTAATTTGTTGCCTACACTGAAATTCCTGTTTGTTCTCTTGTTTTCCTTCCTCTGTTAACCTCTCTCAAAACATTTTTGTACTCTCTTGAAACTTGCTGATACTCACCCCAACTCTCATTTGCCCTCTTTTTCAGCCCATGCACCCTCTTGACCTCCTGTCATTTCCTCTCATACATCTCCTATACACTAGCACAGCCTTCATGTAAGCAATGCCCATACACTTCTCTTTCATCTTTCATCAGCAACTTACTTAACCATCCAGCCACTCACTACCCTTTTTCACCTACCCATCTCCCATATTCCACGTACCACACACTTCTCACACGTTAGTGCTGCTCCCTTCAATATCTCCCATTCCTCATCCACTCCCTGAGCTTCATTTACTCTCACCGTTTGCTATTCTATATTCAATCTCTCCTTAGTCACTTCACACAAGCCTCTTGTCCTAGCTCACTTATTTTCACCACCTTTTCATCCACACCATTTCCTCTTTTCTGGGAGCCTCTACTGTGAAAGTATTATTCACTGTACTATCATATTCTTATTATACTGTACCTATTTTCATGCATTATAGTAGTACATTCATACTGTATCATATTATGTATGATATGTTTACTATTATATTAAATATTTCTATCACTTGCTAGGTCTAGGGTCCAACCACCCACTAAATTGTAAGGACCTGACATTTACATACTGTCTGCACTGCCAGCCAAGTTTGGGTGGCACCAGGTGCTAACCTTGACTGGCAGAGGTACCCTGACCAGCAAGGAGAGAGGATTATTTGTAATCTAAAGAATAATCCCAACTAGAACTCCCCACCTGTTTGATCCTGACTAGTGGCAATAGCAAACTAGAAGAAAGATGGCAGATACTCACACTACCAATAAGTCTTAGGCGCAAGAAAATACTTTCACATTAATTTTCAGCAGTGAAACCTCTCCAGCCATGTTCAGAGCCTCTTCCATGCATGACAATTCATTAAGGATGCCAACATCAAGTTGGAGATGTATGCATGGAACAAACCAGAGTACCAAGCTATAATGGTATGGTTAAAAGTGCAAGGACCAACCATGGCTTGTGTGGAGCAAAAGGCAATACTGAATGCTGACTGAAGTGATGTGCTGGTGAAACCCAGGAGCTACTGATGTTAAGATTTATGATGGCTGACACCAATGAAGTTCAAATTTCGAGATGAAAGGATACCACCCTAATTCAAGGTGAGGAGCTGAGTGACTTCATGATCCAATTGCAGCTACTAGTGGGTCAAGTGTGGAACCTAGTAACATAGTGTGTAAATCGGTAGTTTGATGGTTCCTGGATGGGACAAGAGATAAGGATGTGAGGTTGCAGATAATTGGAGAAAAATAGATGAAGAGGGAGGAAGTGGCAAAATCATCCCTGCAGCCAGGTCCAGGTGGAGAGGCAAAATCAACTTATAGACAACCTGTGGTAGCAAAGTGATCACATCAATTTGTGGCTGGAAAAGGTGTCCTACCTGCAATTTAATCACAACACATCAAGGAATGCCATGACAGTGTATACTTTGCATGAACAGGAGTATGATGTTCCCACAAGATGTCTGGAGCAAGTGGTCTCCAATAAATGTCACATGATGACTCTGACTTCCATCTATTGGATCCTAAGCAATGCGGATGTAGCTGGACATGTGGTATGGGAGAAGTTAAGGACTGAAAAAGCACTATTCAGCAAAAGATAAAGTAGCCATGGTGCAGGAAAGAAGGAACAAGAAATAAAGCAGTTGAGGAGGAGCATTCCATATGGGCAACCTCGTATGGCTCAAATTATCACCAACAGTATGGCACAGGAAAGTGAGTAAGCTGATGGCCCCTTATCAGTCAACACTACCACATCATCAAGGTACTGAGAGGGAGATGTTCATACTCCAAGAGCAATCCAACAGAGAGAGTCAAAGTGCATCATTTTTGATGAGCTGGAGAATGCAATGGTAAGGCCATGCTACAGGTAGATCCCCAAATCTAAGTAACCATCTGACCCTTCAAACTCAGATGAAAATGCAGTTCAGATGAGTCTATGACACTCAACATATTGCCTTCAGCCACCATGTCAACTATTCATTAATCTAAATTGGAGGCATTAGAAATGTCATCAGAAGGAACGATGGGAAGAGCCAACAGATGACAAAGAGTTCAGCTGGAAAGGTGAGGCGAGTAGCAGTGACCAGGGCTATTAATAGGGTTGAGATGCCGAGTGTGAGAATATCATCAATGTACAATTATATTCATATCACACTGTATTTAATGTTATGTAATACACTTGTACATCAATACTGTATTGGATTATGTATGGTATGTTCACTGTTACATTACTTATTTCCATCAATTGCTGGGTCTAAACTCCAACTACCCATTAAGTTGTTCAGACCCATTGTTTACATACAATCAGCACTGCCAGCACTAACCTTGACTGACAGCGGTACCCTGACTGGCACAAAGAGAGGATCACTAGTATTTTTATGAATAAATTCAACTAGAACAATCTGTTTATTTGACCTTGACTCTACTAATCTTCACTCTCGCCTCCACCAAGTAATGATCAGACATCCCACCAACTGTCCCTCTTAGCAGATTTATATCCAAGTGTGTCTCTTTTGCATGCCTATAAATTAATCCAATAAAGTCCACTTACCATCTTTTACTTCTTCATGCACAGTTATATATGCCCCTCTTTTCAATCCAGGTACTCCGAATCACCCGTCCTTTTTCAGCACGTAACTCCATAAGCTGTTTACCATTTCCACTTACATCACTAAACACCCAGACACCCCAATAATAGCTTCAACTGCCACATCAATCTTCACTAATACCCAATTCCTCATATCAAATCTACTGACACACTCATTCAGCTGCTCCCAAAACACTTGTCTCTCTTTGTCATCCTTCTCAAAGCCAGGTGTATAAGCACTATTAATCACCCACCTATCATAAATCCACTTTCATTTTTACCCATATCAATCTGGAGCTCACTTCCACACTTTCTCACAGATCCTCTTTCAACAGAAGTGCTACCCCTTTTTTAGCTCCAGCCCTCGCCCTTACACTCACCCCTGATTCCTCAGACATTTCCAACCCATTCTTCCCCCTTACCCTTGAGCTTTGTTTCATTGAGCTATGTAGAATATCCAGATTTCTTTCCTCTAACATATTGCCTATATCATCTTCTACTATTAATATCATTATCAATAATAGTATTATTAGCATAATTATCATTATCATAATTATATTAAAACCTCTCTTATCTGAAATGCTTGGGGAATCAGACATTTTGAAAAAATATCCAGAATTTATTTCCAAATTTATTAAATAATTCAGAAATTGCTCATCCTCCGCTTTATGTGGGGTTTATGTTCTGCAAAACCTTATATAAAGAGAAATCGTATATAGTGAATGAATAAACATACAGAGAAAAATGGGATGTGCGCAGCAACTTTATGGTTAGCACTGGTGGATTCTCCCGTTACTTTCATGTTATGTAGCCTCTGACGTCAATAAACTTATCTATTCATCCTTTCCTTGCTTGAAATGGCTCTGGTTCAGCTACATTATTTTCTTTACATAAACACTCATATTTCTTCAGAGCTTTACACCTCAGCTGAAGATTACTACAGCTGCTTTTCTTTTTTGTCTCGTACTCTATGTATAATGAAAGCATTTTCTCAATTTTCTCTGTAAAAGGCTTTCTAACCCTTGTGGTGTTACCCTGACAAACAGTGGAGTAGAGAGGACCACAGCACTCTGAATTTTCTCTGCATTCTTCTCTAAGTTGTACACATGCCCATGCGCTGATGTCCCATCATCAGCTTCAGCTAGTCATAAGATTTCTAGTCTCATTTCTAGGGTCAGAGAAGTTCTCTTCTGTTCAACTGCTGGTTCTGGGTTAGAAGAGGATGTTGTTAGAAATTTGGATTTCATATCAGTAAACACAAAGACAGCGGGTTGCAGGAAAATCACTTAAGGAGGTATACCCAAATCACAAAAGTAGCACAGATCTGCACACAATGATAGTAACTGTGAGACTGACCTGCTGGTGGGAATGTGGCACACATTACCAGGACCCACACTTCCTCCATCCACCAACATTAACTGAAGTTTTGGCACACTTTCTACAACACTGATGGTCCTTCACCAGCATCAATGCATTGTAGGATTTCTAGCTTTGTTTCTTATGTCAGAGAGGTTCTCTTCTATTTAAGTGCTGATTCTGGGGTAGGAGAAGATGTTTCTGGATGTTTGGATGCCATATCTATGAACACAAACATAGTGGGTTGCAGAAAAATCACATTAGCAAGTATAACCACACTGCACAAGTTACACAGATCTGCACGCAACAGCGGTAACAGTGAGACTGACCCACTCGCAGGAATGTGGTGTGCTCCACTAAAGACTCATGCTTACTCCACCTGCCAAACATCACTGAAGTTTTGGCTTACGTTCTATCAATACACATTTTAAAATAATTTAGATATCTATGAACATCTTAAACAGGGGAACTACTAATATGTGGAAGCAAATAGGCACCACTAAATGCCCCTATCTTCTGCTGCTTGGTGATGTCATAAATAGTTGTCATGCTGACGGAGAAGTTCTTCATATGTGGCACCTTGGACTTGCCTTTAGTCAGCCAGTTGCAAAACTCCATCTTCTTTTCAAAGCTTTCAATGTTCCTCTTGTGCTATGTGCGAGACATAGATAGCTTCAAGGAACTGTCAGGCAATTGCTGACAACACCTGAAAGGAGCCACTGTCCACAAAAGTAATCGAGTGTGTTCAGAATACACAGATGTGCAGCACCTTGCCAAAAAGCATGCAGGAAATGGTAAACAATCAATAGCACCACCAAACACCAGGTAGTGAGTACACTAACTGCTACAGCACAGTGCACGTGCAATGTGAAATATTTTAGATATGAAGGAGCAAAGTGAGGGAGGGAAGCCAAAAGAGGGGAGCTTAGAGATGAGACCCTGATACCACACCCTGTCAAAAGCCTTAGATATGT
>JAYMFT010033216.1:0-15912 GCA_038088735.1 Panulirus argus
ACACAGTCACCCCCTTTCTTAATAAATTCAACTGCAATACCATCCAATCCTGCCGCCTTGCCGCATTTCATCTTCCGGAAGGCTTGATTTGGGCCTCAGTGGCCTGTGCTGTCTCAGCTAACATTAAGAAAAAAAAACTGTGATCATTTAACACATACGCAGTGTATAACACATCTCACACCATAAACTACCCACACCATCACCCTCCCATCAACTTGCCAGTTACATACCATCTCATCTTTCTGAAAAGCAGGCCAAGGAGCAAGCTACCCAACTAAATGATGTTCTGCATAGTTGGCGCAGCTGCTCCGGATAACTCCAATCAGTCAGTTGAATAACATAGGAAGGGAACCTCGGTACAAATGAGAAGTGGTTCTCAATACCTCCCAGTAAAGGCCTAGACAAAATAAAAACAAGTTAAAGACTAGCCTGAGCCAATGCCACACTATCAACCCAAACTAACTTCAAGAGCACTAACAAGAATCACAGCAAGATGGATGGTGTGGTGTGGCTGATTTTTTTGTCTGCAAAAGCCCCACTGCTATTCCAATCCACAGTAACAAAACCAACGATCTGTTATACATGGCTTCATTGTAGTATACAACCCAAAACATAACTTGGTTACATTTCTGCATAGTGTATACAACTACCATTGAAATTCCATACTACATCAACATATCCAAGTACCTAAACCACTTGGCCATCATTGTAAGCTTTGGTTCTACTTACTGCAAACAACCAAAGCTCAGTTGAAAATAAATGACATGTGGCAACTTATGCAAGGATCAAAAACCTGTTGGCAACAAAGCAAGCCATCAATCTTTGTAATGAACACAACTAAATGTCTGTTGTGGCTCCACAGGGAACAGTTCCAAAAAAATTAATAAAAGATTTTCCCTAGGTAGACATCCTCGGACTCGGATTCCCTAGGCCCTAGGATATCTCTTACACTCTAGAAGGGGTGAGGGGGGAGGAATATAAACCTCAGGCCTCAGAATCTCTCTTTGACTCCACCACTGATGAAACAGAGTACCTGTATCTAAAGTTATATTTGTCTGTTTTACAATATTTCTTCTTAAAAATTACTTATTAATTATGTTGATGTTCTCTGGATACCTTCTAGTCCACAAAGGACCCATTTCAATGTCAGTCCTCTCAATGACATTCATTATGCATTCACCTGTCCATAAAACATAAGAAGCTTTTCACAGGCATTTCACTTCCCTTCTGATGTGTAATGCTTCATAAAATCCTCAAGCTTTTCAAGTCAACTGTAATCTCCAGTACTTTAATTTACTCTTTAACTCCATGTGCTCTATGATCTTTGCTACTACTGTAGATATTTCTATTCCTAACTATATCTCTCGACTTTCCAGTCCATCAATTTTGGTAATCCTGAAATATTTTTCTAATTTTTCCCCCCCAACAAATTTCATCTAGTTTCATAAAGAATTCAATCTCAGTCTTCGTTGTAATCATGAACCACTGTTTCTGATAATTAAAAAATATAAACCTTTAACACCCCCATGGACCCATGATCTCCAACACAGTAACCATACTTCCAACTCATAAAGCTAATTTCCTCTATCATGCAAGCCTACTGAATTTATCATATGTCAAAATCTTAGTTACTGTAAAAGTACATGTCTCTATTTACAGACTTACCATAGGGATGGAAACTTATACGAAATTAAATTCTAAATTTCCACAAGTGCTCTACTATGTGACAAATTGTTTAATGTGGCTTTTCTTCATATGAGACCACAAATAAAGGAACTTTCTGTTGTTAGCTAAGATTACATGGTTTTTGCATAATTTGAAGATGTTTATTACCTCAGAGACTTAATTGCAAAGTTCAACAATTTATGTGAAACTATCTCATATGTTATGTGAAAAAACTGTATGACATGAATTTCAACATGTGTCTTAAAAGTACATTTCATCAAAAAATTTTCCTACCTGATATGGTCCTCAGCATCATCTAAATTTTTGTATCGAATTTCTTTTCTCCAATCTGAAGTACCAATATCTGATGGAATCCCAGATGTGCCAGTGAACCTTTCATTACTTGTGAAATCCTTTTGTGGCTTTGATCCTGGAATCAAACAGATTTTTCAAAATTTCTGACTACTGGATATGAGTAGTGGAACTGAAATTAAATGAAGAAAATCAGTGAAACTCAATATTGTACAGTAATCTGAATCAGTTAAACTATCTATTCAATACAAAAGGCATCTGGAAATACAGTCAATCTAAATGAACCAGAGAGAGCATAATATGACCATGACAAAAGACAGGTTTATTCACCACCACAATTCTTAATTACATAGCCCAGGGACCCCCATTACAGGGCTTCTGCAGCTTCAAGGCTGCTCTGCAATCAGTCACAGGAAAAGGATGGGCTCCTTTGAAATGAAAAGTTTTTCAACAAGGTTGTACTTTTCATCCACTAGCAATGATAAAATGTCATCGAAGAAGAATTTTAAGTCACAGCATAACCTCATGCAGGAGGAGTCCACTAAACACCTGCATCAGATCAAGAACATCAAGAACAATACAGCCTCAGGAATGTGTGGACAAGGTGTTTGCTTTGAATAACTCATGTGAGAAATACTTTGAGAAAAAAGTTTGTAGAGGCATCTATGGACCAAGAGAAAGCATATGATAGGTAATATATCAAGTGGGAAGATAGCAAGTAAACGTAAAGAAAGGAATTTTCATCAAGAGAATAAGGTGTGCGTGCAAGAAAAATGAAAGAAGGTAAAGGGTTCCAAGTGAAGGCAAGTCTGTGTCAAGGGTGTGCGATGTCACCATGGCTCTTTAATCTGTTTATGGATGAGGTGGTGAAGGATTTTGGGAAAAGCAGCAGACCTGCAGTCAGCAGGAGGTTGTGGTATAGGGAGGTGAGACAGATGCTGCCACTCAATTAAGAAACTGCAGAAGCTGGTGTCTAAGTTTGGGATAGTATGTGAAACGAGTATGGTAAGAATTTATGTTAAAAAAGTACAGTGATGAGGTTTATCAGAGAATAGAGATAATTCTGTCTGAGTGTGAGTTTCAATAGACAGATCCTTGAGGAAGTGTAGTGTCTTAGATACCTGGGGGTGGGTGTTAATGGATAGAACTATGGCAGCTGAAGGGAATCAAAGGGTAGGTACTGGGATAGCCATCTTGGATGCACTGAGAAGTGTGTGTCTATGAGGGATATGATGGGTGTGTTTCATAGTAAAGTGGTCCAAATGAAACTTCACAGATGCAATTCATGGATAATAAACGAAAAATACCTGGTGAGTACCAAGTGAAGTCTTCTGGGGTCTTCCTCCCCAAAGGCTGTTGGATTGGGTCTGATGCACCCACCTGTCCAGTGCACTCTTCCAACTTCTCTACCGTGCATCCCATCCCATCCTGTTTCTGATGGCAGCTGGTAAGGTGGTGAGGAGTCTTGAGCTTCAGACATTTGAGGTGTTCTCTCTTTTGTGCAAATTACACTTTTAGATTTCATAGGTAGTATCTTACAGTCTTCCATGCCCAGCATGCCAGTATGAAAGAAGCTAGATGAGTTAGATATGAAATGCTGGAGGATAACATGTGATGTGAGGAGAGTTGTTTGAATAAAGAATGACACTGTGAGAGAGAGGTATGGTAATAAATAGAGTACGCCTGGGAAAGCTGAGTAAGGAGTGCTGAAATGGTAGAAAAATATGGAAAGGATGAGTGAGAAGAACTGAATAAGAAGATATATGCATCAAAAGTGAAAAGAATAAGAAGAAAGAAGAGACTGAGGATGAGATGGAAGGATGGAGTGAAAACACTTTGATGTGTTGGGACCTGAACTCGGCAGAAGGTGTGAAGCAAGCATGAGACAGAAAAAAACAGGGCAATATGGTATACAGAGGTGATGTGGTGTCAATGAGCAGAACTGGGGCATATAAAAATGGTCAAGGAAAACTGAAGAAAAGTCTGTGGAATATGGCTGTGGATGGGGAGGCTTTAGCGCTGCTAACCAGTGCCACCCTGGAGGCAGATCCACAAACTAATGGCGGCAGATTCAAAATGTGCTGGACCATGGAAGCTGCTGGACCACAGAGCGCTAGATTAAAGATTAAAGAGGTACAACCTGTATTTATATACGATGCATCTGTAGTCAGTTGAGTTTGCGCTTATACCAAAAAATTAAGAGCTGTCAGACAAGTCATGTTAACACGAGATTGTGTAGCACTTATCGCTGACTCAGTATGGTACCAAATATGCTCTCCAGGTATGTTTGTTATAGTGCTTATTACCATCTTAGTATGGTAGCTTATAAGCTCACTACAAATGTTTGTTATTTCTCACTAGGTAAGGTGGGTTTTACATTACTTGCTTCTTGATTGTTTTAAATTTCTTACTTGACGTTCTTCCATTTCATGGGAGAAACTATTTTCACTTCACAAGAAAAACATCCATTTTTCAAAGACCAAGATGCATGGTATCACAGCATTAGACTGGAAATCATTAGGGTAATTTCACAAAAATACATACAATCATGAACTACTGATGATATATAATAAGATTTTACTAATTATCTGAGTTCTCTATATTAATAAAGGTGTATTTCACTGACAATGGAAATCCTCTTCAAATTCTGGTTTGACCTGTTGTTTTGGGATATTGGTAATAAACTTGTAAAATATCACTGAAACCTACAAAACCATTATCTAGAAGCCAAATGATAGCACATGCATGGATATATCATAAAACTGTCTGCTGCTTGGCATTACATGACAACTTAGCTGTGTCATCTGTTTGTTGACATTGATCATCATTTCTGTATTCTCAATACTGTATTAAACAATAAGTTAAGCTAGACTGCAAGGAAAATTTGGTGAGATTATTGTAAGTTCTATCAATTTTTCACAAAAGTAATACCTACTTTTACAATAATCAAACCTACAATTTACCTATTACTTCTGCCATATCTTATATCAGCCAATAATACATAATGTGTCAAATCATACTCTGCAACTGATTGTATTCTGTAAACACTACATTTGTACCAGAAAACAATATCACTCAATATCCAGAGTTAATAAGGTTGTGGAGCTCAACTGTACTTTTATCTATATTTGAATATGAACACTAACCAAACCCAAAGTACAAACTTACCATTACAAAATGTCAAAACAATGTCACACAGGAAAGAATGCACATATAACTTACCACTAGAAATATGCGAGACTAAAGTTGTACCTAGTCGTGCTTTATTGCTTGCTTCAGTTACTTGTCTCTGTATATGACAATGCTCATTTCAATTTCTCACAATTGTGTCATATCTTTTCTTAAAGTGGCTGACGCTGTCTGAACTATCTATGTAGTACAAAACCTGATTCTAGCCATCCACTTCTCTCTGATGGAAAAAGTATTTTTAACGTGTCTCTTACTATGCTTCTTATAAAGTCTATGCATATTTCTTAAATCACTTCTGTTTTCTTTACACAATAATGTCGGCATACTGGTAAGCTAAGCTGGGATGTGTGTATTTAAGTGTTATTCGTAAGGTTAATGCACTGTATATAATCTAGATAAAGAGACCAGTCAACTCTGAAAAGTAAATAATAATCACAGTATCACATAACATAACATAGTCTCACCTAAGGTTGAAAGAGGTAGAGAGGAGACAGTGACAGCTGGCGACTGCTTGCTTTTTATCTTAACATTTAACTTATTCCTAGAAATATGATCTTTATAATAATCCAGAGTATTTTCTGCTTCGCTGACTACGGGCATATGAACCCGCACTGGCTTCCTCGCTAATTTACGATAATTCCTCAATGAGAAACATGGCTTTGACGAACATAAACGTACGCCAAAGCGATACATTCTGTTTCTTCGGTCCTCCAACCAGGCAGCTGTGGGGCAATTTCTTCAGGGTTCTCTTCACAAAGAGCCTTTATATCTACACCACTTGATTATTTCGTTTCAACACGTCCCTACTAAAGAGTTACTTTTACAACCTCGTTTTCAGTCTGATTTATTACAACTCTTCATCTTATTTATCATTCAGATACAGTCAATCAAGTATCGAGGCCTTATTTCAAAAACTGAATTACTGCACAAGATCTATGATCACTTTCATCCTTTGCACTTAAATCTACTTTGAACATTCATTCGCTGCTGTATTCAGCTGGAGCTTGTCTTGATCAATATATGTTCTAGTCCTATAAGCAGTTCACTCAGCATCCACACACATGAACAGCACCTCACATGCCGTCTGCAGATGTAAACATTATTTTCGCTACTCTATAGCAGATATCGCTATACTCATACCTCCTAAATAGCAAACACTGCTAAATCTTATACCGTATTCGGCTGGGGCTCGTCTTTGATCAATACATGTTCTACATTCAGCTGGGGCTCTTCTTTGGTCAATATATGTTCTGCATTCTATAAGCAGTTTACCCTGCCTGCATCCAAACAGATGATCGACGTCCCACACGTCGTCTACAGATGTAGACATACTTCTCGCTACTTTCTAGCACACTCCGCTATACTCATACTTCCTGAATAGCAGATATCTCTTGAGTCTTATAATCCCCCCACCCCACCCGAATCCTTTCCTACAATCTCGTGTATTCAAAACCAAATCCTTCTCATGATTTCCCTAAATGACTAAGTCTGCCAAATAGACTAACTGATACGAATAATGAAACCAATGTGTCATACAAACTAAATACACATCTTTAGAAGAAATGTAGAGGCAGATCAAGGGTACTTTTGTAGAAAACTACATCGCATAAGAATATAGTAGCAGATGTCTCAAAAGTCAAATTTTGAATGTGCACTTATGTGGAATTTTAGGAGCTAAAAAGTTAGATTAAACGTATGTAGCGAAGGACGAAAACCAAGAACTTAAAAATGAAGTGGTATTCAAAGCCCCTTCGGGCCGCCTAGCAACATATAGACGCCTTTTTTCTTTAATTCTTTGCCGTAAGCCTCAGTGATAGGGTTTAATAATTCATCTCCTATATGCACATCTGTTCAGGCTCTTTACTATGAAATAAACTATCAGCACTGTGTTTCTTTATCAGTTTATTGCAGATTTGCTCGCATGATTGCTTGGTGCATGAATATTCTGGGTTCAGAGTGAGAGGCACCGTCAATGACTATACGATCGACATTTAATCAGTAAACCAACAATTCCCAACTTATCGACCGATTAATACCTGTAATATGGGAGAATTTAACAAAATTTGAATCAAGCAAGTCAGACCGCCATGTCTGTTGCAATCCTGGCATAGCATGGCGACCGAGAATGAATAATCCAACAACTCAGCCTCTAATGAATTATTGCCTCATTTGAAGCAGATTATTATTTGTTTCAGAGAGGAAGGGTGAATTTTATGTGAGGAATGGTGTAGATCACTGTGGCATTAGCTGGAAGTACAGGCAGTAAAGATATTGTCTCAGTTTTGGCAAGAATTTTGTATTTTTAGTTCTGTAGGCGGGAGCTGTTCCTGTTATTAGGGAGATGAACTCAGTCTTGGTGTGGGAGATGAGGTCTAAATGATGGACGAGTGAGAAACCAACCAGCTAAAGGCAATGACTGTGGCAGCTTAGTGCCAGACAGGGACATTTATGATCATTGGGCATATAGCCAGTGCCAAGAGTAGGCATTGACAAGATGGCACATGGGTTTACTTAAAAGATCATAGTTATTTTGAACACTCAATGCTTGGTGACGGTAAAGTGGAGCTCAGAATAAAACTTTTACCTGTGTTTCTTTTATCATGATTTTTTTGTTAACCATTAAGGACCAGCTAATTTTGTAGTTATGCAGTATCAATGACTTGAAATTGTGATCATTGTAATCATCCTGTAGCAAGGTGTGAGTGTGTAGCCACAAGAAAATGAAATGTGAGTGTACACATTAGAAAATCTTTACCACTGTAAAATAAAGTGTAAAAATATTGTTATTATTTACCCACACAGGAATCAAGTACCACATTGAAGTTTCCTAGTTGGTGAGGTGGGTTGAGATCCAGGCTCTTTGACATTACAGTTGGTACCTTCATCTCATTACAGATTGGAAACAGAATGTGTTTGGTCTCCAATTTTAGATTAGTTAACAAATAGATCCCACTTGAGTCTAGCAGTATGGCATGGAGAGTTTTATGTATGCAGTGGAAGATGATGATTCACACTTTTTGGTGTCTGGACAAGGATAGAGATGTGGCCATGAACTTGTTCAATTTTCTCCAATCAATTGGCTATCACTGGCATAGTTAGGGTAGGAAGCACCAACTAAAATGGGCTCCAAGAATATCATCTATGCCCCCATTGCTCCCACCATTGAAACATTTTCAGGCTGGCAGAAATATGCAGGAGAATTAAGTGAGTGGGAGAGGGATGCTCAGGTGAATTTAGGGCAGGTGGGCCTGTAGGGTAAGGAGGCAGTGACTTGTGTGAATTTCTGGAACAGCCAACTTTAACCAAAAATTACAGACCTATCTGACATTTGTACCTTTCAGGTTTCTAGGAAGATTAATATTTAAACATAAAGAAGAAAGTAGAGGACACATCTGATAATAAAATGTTTACTTGTAGATCTGGAAAGACAACTGAGGATGCTGTGTTAAATGTTATGAATTCAATATTTGAGTACTTAGAATGTAATGGCACATTTGTTCGAGACTTACTCATTGATATATTAGCTTAGAATTTGATACAATTAAGACTACCTTATTGATGAAGTTGTCTTCATCAATAATTTCTGATTTTATCGACTTTTCATTTAACAGGATAAGAGTTCAACTTAGGAGAATATTATCATTCATTTTTGCTATTGATGCAGGTTCTCAAGTTTATATCAAAAATTTTGTTCACTTTTATAAAATCATGGTCTGAGTGCTCATTTCAGTGATAGTAGAATTGAAAAATATGCTGACAACACTAATTATTGGTTTAGTTTAGGGAGATGACCCTAGTAATAAAGAAATGCATATATCTGATGTTTTATAATGGAGGAGTGGACTTGATTTTTTTTCTGAATGGGAAAAACTAGAGTTGATATTTAACTTCAGAAAGAGAACATCTAGGAATGAACAATTAATGATTACGTTGAAGTGTGTCATAATTAAAGTACTTGGGTGTTGTAATATACAAAAATATTAACTGCTCTGATCACAATGAATACATATTTAGCAAATATAGATTGAAACTGTAGCTTTTATACATTTTGAGATCTTCTAATGAAAATAAAATAAGTTGTATAGATTTAATAATTCTTTTGTATAATATATTATGAATAATGATTTCACTGTCTTGTGGAATTCAGGAAACAGACTGACAAAATGTTAATCAACAGAATATTAAACAAACTGAAAAAGATCAGTTAATTCATCCAAAGAGAACATAAAGATTATTGGTGGTGATGAAAATTATACAAATGTATGCAAGAAAGTGGACACAGTGATTAATGACCATTCATGTATATTGAATAAGTACGTACTCTGAGTTCATGATGTGTTGAAAAAGACAGAAAACTATTCCCTGTAAACTACCCAGATGCAGGAGCTTCATGCTGAGCTCAATCCATAGATTATGGTACTTTTTTTGTATAAGGAGAAATCTATAAAGTTGCTATGACATCTCGTTAAAACATTAAGTAAATGCTCAAGTCTGCTGCCAGAACCATGTCATCAGCAAATAGCAACTGACTCACATCCCAGGCCACCCTACCACCACCATACTGAAATCTTTCTCTCTCCAAGACCCTCACATTTATCTCACTCACTATCCCATCCTCAAACAGATTAAACAGCCATGTTGACATGACACACACTTGCCACAGACCCACCTTCATCTGGAACCATCATGTCTTCCTTCCATACACAACTTACTTTCTTGAAACTCCTCACTGCTTCTAGCAGCTTTCTTCCTCTACCATATATCTACAGCACCTTCCACAGAACAACTATGTCAACCCCATCATGTTCTTTCTCCAGATCTGTAAATGCCACATCTAAATCCTTTTCTTACTCAAAGTATTACTCACACAAATTCTTCAAAGCAGTCACCTGATCTGCATTTCTTCTACCACTTCTGAAGCCACATTGTTCCTACCCAGTCTGATGCTCTGTGCTTGCCACCACTCTCTCATATAACTTACCAAGTAGACTCAACAAGCATATCTCTGTAATTTGAACATTCATTTTTGTCTGCCTTCCTTCATACAGTGGCAATAAACACACATTCTGCCAATCCTGTGGCACCTTACCTTGAGCCATACATAAAGTGAGTATCCTATCTAATCAGTTACCTACAGTGTCATCCCCTTTTTTGAGAAACTGATCTGCAGTCCCATCCACTCCAGCGAATTTGCTCCTCTTCATCTCACACAAGACATTCACCATCTTTTCTTTTTTCAGTGAATCACTTACCATGACTTTCATTTCACATACCTCCACATCTGCCACTCCAGCATCTAACATTTTTCAGCAGCCCATCAAAATATTCACTCCATCTCTTCTTTGCCTCTCATTTTTTCGTTACCACTTCCCTATCTGCTTCCTTTACTGATTTTCCCATATTTTCTCTTTTTCTCCTCACACTATTCACCCCCTTCCAAAACATTTTCTTATTCTCAGTGTTGTATGCTGATATTCTCTCACTCTAACTCTCTTTTGCCCTCCTTTTCATTTCCTGCACCTTCCTCTTGACCTCCTGCCACTTCCTCTTGTACATTTCTTTACTTCTTCATCCCTCTCTCACTACCCTTTCTCACATGCCACACAATTTTCTTGCCTATGTAATCACTGCTTCTAAATACATACCATTCCTCACTCACTTCCCTAGTATCTTTTTAAATATGCCTCTTTTCAAAATAAATTTTGCCACTCTCCTCCCACCTATATAATTTTCTCTTTTCCTAAAGCATCTACAAACTCACCCTCACCCTCACCAGGAAATGATAAGACAATGCATTGGCTGTCACTCACACCACACTACATTCAAAAGCCTTTCTTTAGTATGCTTATCTATTAATTCATAACAGAATAATGCCCACTCACCATTATCCCTCCTCATTCATGTATATTATTGTATGTCCCTCATTTTGAATCAGGTATTCCTGATTACTGGTCCTTTTTCAGCACTTACAAATTCTTTTTCATACTTGTTCACTGTTTTCTGCATTAGTGACACAGAACCAGGAACATGAACAGAGGCCTCATTTTGTCACATACATTTTCTAACTACAGTGTGTAATGCACTGAAACCACAGCCTCTTGTCTACAACCAGGGCCCACGAAACTTTCTGTGGTTTTCCATATTTGCTTCATGTGCCCTTGTTCAGTTCACTGATAGCTTGTCACCACCCCCTGCACACCACATTGTTTCAATTCACTCTATCCCATACATGCCTTTCACCCTCCTGCATGTTCAGGCCCTGATCACTAAAATTTTTTTGCAGTTTGGTCTACCCCTTATTATACCCCTCCACTTATATACTCTCTTTGTCAAACTGTACTTGCTCATTCTTTCCATATGTCCAAACCATTTCAGCACACCCTCTTCAGCTCTTGCATCTGGGCTTCTTAGTACTACACCTCTCTCACCCTTTAAAAACTGTTACACACCACATATTGTCATCATACATTTCATATCCAACGCATCCATCCTCCAACATACACTCATCAATAGCCCATGCCTCACATCCATACATCATCATTGGGACTATTAAACCTTCAAACATATCCATTTTTGCCCTCTCAGATAATAACCTCTTACTACACAGGCCTCAATGCTCCCTGAACCTTCACCCACTCACTCACCCTATGACTCGCTTCTACTTTCATGGTTCTACTTGCTTTTATGTCCACTCCCAAATATCTATAACAGTCCACTTCCTCCAATTCTTCTCCATTCAAACTCACATCCCAACTAACCTGTTCCTCTGTACTGCTAAACCTATAAACCTTGCTTTTATTCACATTTACTCGCATCTTCCTTCTTTCAAACACTTTCCCAAATCCAGACACCAACTGCTGCGGTTTCTCACTCAAATCTGCCACCAGTGCTATGTTGTTAGCAAACAAATGACTCACTTCCCAGGCCCCTTTATCCCCAACAGACTGCATACTTGCCCCTCTCCATACAGAGTATACAGGGGCAAACATGCTGTCTGTGAACTGAACTGGGCCATATGAAGCAGCTGGTGGAAACCACAGAAAGGTCTATGGGGCCTGGTTGTAGTTTTGGTGCATTACACATAAGAGGTAGTGAATGGATGTAAGCAAATGAGGCCTTTTCTTCACCTGTTCCTAGCATTATCTTGCTAACTGTAGACAAGTATGCTAGGAATTATGTGTGTTTCATTATCAATTTGTAATTACCTGTCTGTATTGTAGTGGGATGGAGTTTTACACTCAGTGGGCCCCATCTCTTGTATATTTCTCTTGAACATTCTCTGCCACCATACATCATCTTAATATTCCCTTATATTGTCTGCATTAACCATGTCCTTAGTCAATCTGTTCCATTCATCCACTGCTCTTGTACTATAAAAGTATTTTTTCATCCTTTTTAACAAGTTTTTTATTTCATTTCATGTCATTCCCTATTGTTGTTCTACCCCTTTATATCTTGAAGAACTGTTCACTATTCACATTATTAATTTTTTTAAAAAACATAAAAGATGTGATCAAGTCATCCTCATTCTTCTCACTTCCAAGGCAGGTGAATTTAAGCCTCCAGCCTTTCCCTAAAGGCCTGTCCAGACGAGCAGGAATGTTTGCCAGGCAGCGCGGTTGGCGGGCAAATTCTGCCAGGCCTGCCCGTGAATGTTGTCCACAGGATCAAAGCTCAAGCCACCGTACACATCCTGGTGATTTTGTTCAGTGGGTGCTTGGGCACTTCGACGGTTTGCCCGTTAAATGTACCTGTTAATGGGCATGCCCGCTGATCAGGCCTGCTCGTCTGGACAGGCCATAAAACTTAGCTGTCTTAATTCTTGTATCATCTTTGATGCCCTCCTCTGGACATTATCTATAAGTTCTTTGTGCTTCTGTTGTTACAGTGACCAAACCTGAGAAGCATATTCTAGTTTTGGTCTTATGTAGTATATGAATAGCTTACTAAATATTTCCATATCCATATACTTGCAAGCTACTCTGATATTTGCCACCAAACAGTTTGTCTCCTTAACTGTTCTCCTAATGTGGGTCTCTGTCAAAAGGTTAAGGATGATGTTGATTCCCAAGTCTTGGAGGGATTAAACTTGACCAGATTTCATCTCCACAGAGGTATCCTGTCCAAGTGTGAGTTTATTGAGTAAGTTGTGTCAATATGAGATGCGGATCGACTGAGAGAAGCAGAATTGAAGGACATGGAAGAATGCATGTAAGAGTTGTCAGCATATGAGTGCATTTGGTTATTTGTGGAAGACAGGAAATCATTGATGAAAAGGAGGAAAAGTATAGGAGACTGGACAGGAACTTGAGGGACACTGCTGTTGATGGAGAATGGGGCAAGGCTGATCCATTAACAACCCAGGAGATAGATCGGCCAGAGAGGAAGCTAGATATGAGGGAGCAAAGTGACGGAGGGAAGCCAAAAGAGGGAAGCATAGAGATGAGAACTTGAGGCTACACCATGTCAAAAGCTTTGGATATGTCAAGGGCATCTACATAGGATTCCCCAAAATCGTTTAGGAATGATGACCTGACATAAGTTAGATAAGAAAGAATATCACTAATGGATCTTGCTTTACAGAAGCAGTACTGGTGATTGGAGAGAAGATTGTGAGATTCAAAATGTCTAAGGATATGGGAGTTGAGGAGGGATTTAAAGACTTTGAAAATGGTAGATGTCAAAGCAGCAGGACAATAATTCAAGGGGTTAGAATGGTCACCCTTCTTTGGAATGGAATGTACTAATGCATGCTTCCAAGGAGGAGGGAAAGTTCTTAAGTAGAAACAGAACAGACGAGCAAGCACAGATGCACACTCAGTACACAGGGATGAATGCCATCAGGACCATAAGTCTTACTTGTGTCCAGAGAGAGAAGCACTTTTCTGACCATCCGAAAAGAAATCACGGTGAGGGTCATAAGACTAGTAAGATGAGCATCTGGGGATCATCTGGGGGTGAAGGGATGTTATATTCATCCAAGATGGAGATAGAGGAGAAACAGGAACCAAAGAGACTTGCTTTGTCTACGGGAGAGACAGTTGTAGTGCCGTCAGAATGGAAAAGTGAAGGAAAGGTAGATACCCTTAGCCAAAGACCAGAAAGACCTATCAGTGGATGATGAGGAGAGGTTATTGCACTTCCTTTGTATTAAGGAACACTTAGCCTCTTGGATAACCTACTTGCAGTGATTATGGGCAGTGATAAATGTTGAATGGGAGTCGGAAGAAGGAGAGTTTTTCCAATCCTGTTCCCTGGCCTGAATAGCCTCAGACCAGGAATAGTTGAACCATGAATTGACAGAAGAGATTGTCTTGGAGGAAGAGGGGACAAATGCTTCCATTCCTGCAACAATAACCTCTGCTATGCGTTTGGCACACAAGTTTCTTATTTAATTTCATGTTCATGTTGTGTCTTCTGGCTTCTCTGTCTCTTCATTTTTCAAAAAACTGTCCACTGTCCACATCATGTCTCTTTTTAAAACCTAAAGGTTGTGAATAGGTCACCCCTCAGCCTTCTCTCTTCCTAGGTGGATAAATTTGGAGCTTCCAGCCATTCCCTGTAGCTTAGCTTTCTTAATTTTAGTACCATCTTTGTTGCTCTCTGGAACTTCTCTGTGAGCTCTTTGTGCTTCTCTAGGTGTGGTGACCAAACCTGAGGAGCATATTCTTGTTTTGACCTTATGTATGATATGAATAGCTTACTAAATATTTCATTATCCATATACTTGGAAGTTATTCTGATCATTGCTAGCATAATTTTGTTTCAGTTTTCTCTTTGTATGGGACTCTGGCAACAGGTTAGGGATGATGTCTTCTTCCAAGTCCTACTCACACACACAATCCTGAAGCTTATTTCCTGCAAGGTAATATTCATACTGAGGCCATCTTTTGCATTGCTCGCTTTCATTACTTCTTTAGGTTGAATTTCATCAACCATGTTTCAGACCAACTTCGGGGTCTTTTAAGGTTTCCTTGTAAACTGATGCAATCCTTCTTGCTTTTCACTTTCCTTATAACCTTTGTATTGTCTGGAAAGATATTCAGGTAGGATTCCATACCTTCATTTAAATCAATCAAGAAGAGTACGCTTCCAGAATGGAACCCTTTGGCATTCCACTGGTCATCTCAACCCATTTGGAAAAGGCTTCTTTAACATGCATGCTTTGTTCCCTCCCACTGAGATAATCTTCTGTCTATCATAGGAGTATACCCCTTATTCCTGCTTGGTGATCCAGCTTCTTAATCATCCTCCTATGTGGTATAGTGTCAAATGCTTTCTGGCAGTCCAGATGCAGACAATTACACCCACCCTTCCCTTCTGTCTAGGACTGAGCTCACTCTCTCATAAAACTCTAAGAGAATAGTTACACATGACATCCTTTCACTAAAACCATGCTGTCTCTCACTTATGGAAATTTCCCTTGTAGAAAGTCATTCACTTGCTTTCTAATTATCTTTTCCACAACCTTACACACCACACTTGTAAGTGAGACTGGTCTGTAGTTTTACACCTGTTCCTGGTTTCCTCTATTATATAAGTGAGGATTTTCCCTCTAAGGCTCAGTCCTCTGTTCCTAACGCTACCTTGCTAATGCGGGAAAAGGTGAATATGTATAAAAAAATAAAAAAATATAGGTATAATGTTTGCCCTTTTCCATTTCCTTTTCTTTTTTTTTATGTTAGCTGAGACGGCACGGGTAGCTAAGGCCCTAATCAAGGCCATCCCATTAACGCTATATATATA
>JAYMFT010033227.1:0-15912 GCA_038088735.1 Panulirus argus
GGTGGGGCGGGGGGGGGGGGGAGGGGAAAGACAGGGAGAGTTGGGGGAGAGAGAGAGAGATATAGGACAGAAGAGATCAGAACGCTCACGAGAGGAGGACGTGAAACGAGGGAAGAAGAGACAACAATCAAGAGGGACAGAAGGATCTTGGACAAAGTTGAGGTGAGTGGGTGTCCAAAAACCTCCCCCATGTATTTATTGCTCACGTCTCTGCCGGGTTGGTGTAATCCGGCGGAATGAAGAGGTGTTCTCTCCTGCCCCACAGCCTTCCTCCACCTGTCCACACACCACACACACACACACACTCCTCTATCCCCGCCATCTTCCACACGTTTCGTCTCTATCTCCCCCGCCAGGTATCTCTCTCTCTCTCTCAACACACACACACACACTCACTCACACAGACTCACCCCACGGCAATAAAGTTGTTTCATATCGTCCAAGCCAGGAAAAGGAATTCGGCAGGTGCCAACCAACGTTGCTGCATACGAGTTGCTCTCGTGAAACATTGTCTGGGTGATGCTCTGTGATGGGAGCGGACTTTTGTGAGTGGGATGTGTGTGTGTGTGTGTGTGTGTGTGTGTGTGTGTGTGTGTGTGTGAGGTGTATGTGAGTGTTGTGAGTCGTGAATGGAATGTGGGTGGTGTATAAGTATTGTGAGTCCTTCCTCCTCCTTCTCCTGCACCTCCTCCTCCCCTTCCTCCTGTTCCTCCTCCTCCTGTACCTCCTCCTCCTCTTTCTCCTCCTCCTCCTCCTCCTCCTATTCTTTCTCTTCCTCTTCCTCTTCCTCCGCCTGAGTGAGCATTTCATAACACACACACACACACACACACACACACACACACACACACACACACACACACACACACACACACACACGAGAGAGAGAGAGAGAGAGAGAGAGAGCCCAACTTGTGAATATCCACTGTACAATCACTGGTAGCTCCAAAAACATTGTTTAACATGTAAAGTCCAACATGCCATCAGTTACTTGTATACATTTATGAAACATGGAACTACTTAAATGTTCATTTTTTTTGTTAAATATTGCTTAATATGATGCTCTTTCAGGTATATTTACTTTGGAATACAATATCTAAAACATAATTACAGTCATGTATAGGTATTTACTCTAATTTCATGCATTTCTCTATATTTTCCAAGTTACTCGCAGGGTTAGGAAGATAACCCATTCATGAGTCGGAGACCCCGTAATTGATTGATTAAAAGATCATTCTAACCTTCCATACTGCTGCTTAGCAAAGCAGCTCTTTTGTTTTATCTTAATCTTTGCTTTTTATATAGCTTTTTATATACCTGCATTGTGTGACTGACTTTCATTTCTTTAGAGTGAACATATTGAAGAGATGAAAGTTTGCCTTCACTCTTGCATTAATGGAGTAAGATTTAATGAGATTTTACCCCATCTGCAGAGCTATTTTGACTAAGATTCTAACGGGCTGCCAAGAATCAGCTCGTGTATATGCTACTCATCTTCTTCGAGCATTGGTTCGAGTGGATGCTGATAACTTTGCCCGATGGGGAGTAGAGTTACTGGTGACCCAGCTTTATGATGAGAGCCATTTGGTGTCCCTAGCAGCATTGGATGTGCTGGAGGAGGCTTGTGATAATGAGGTTAGTACATACAGTATTTGGCTTTGAGGGACATTAAAATCAGTGTAAAAGAACAAACTATTGTTTTTATTATTATTGTTGCATAAAATGGGATATGGACATATGAGAAAAGGTAGTAAGTAGTGGATTCCATTTGTCTTCTATCTCAGATGCCAATTCTCACCAGGAACTTCCATCAAGTGGATGGCCTTCGCAGTAGAGTCTCCACTTATCTCTGTCATAACATGCCTCCCTTGCATACACTATTCCATACATTCTTCCTCCATTTCTCTCCCTTCATTACTCTTCCACTGTATTTCCCCATGTTACAGGTGATCTTCTTTACACAACAACCCCTTAATTGCTCTATCATACACTCTCCTTGTAAACTCCCCATCTTGCATTCTTTCCACATGCTCAAACCACTTTAAAGTATAATATTTCACCCACTATACCACTTTGCAATTCATTCCCCTTGCATTCTCTACTCTATCACATCTTTGATACACCCTCTCATTTCTTTGTTCATTCCATCTAGACATACCATCATACCACATGCTTCTCTCAAATAGCTCATTTCCACAGCCTGGTTTCTTGTCCTATGTGACTCATTCCATGTCCATGACACAACTGAAGTAGTTACCCTCCTAGATTGTAGGTATTATTCATTCAAAGACATAAATGTAATTTCTCTCTAGTAAGTAATGCTTATCCCAGTTAGAGTGGGAAGGGGTTATGATAGTAGACTAATAAGGGCAGTAGCCAGGGGCTGGAAATGCTCCCCTCCTATGTTATCACTTTCATAACAAGAAAAGGAGCAAAGTAAGGAATTTTCCCTCAGATGCTCTCTTCCTGATACTATCTTGCTGAAATGGCAGAGACAAGAATGCTATAAAAGAAAAAATTTAAGGAGGTAGTAGGTGGCAGCAGCCAGTGAACAGAGAACGGCAAGGTATATTACTGATACTGCCCACCTGGGTATTGGGAAGGTTAGTGATGGCCGTGCAGTAAGCCATCACTTCAGTAGTTGTCAAGTTGCAATCCTCAGACCCAAGTACTGTCTTTTCTTCCTGCCTCACTCACATGTGGACTGCTGGCATTCTCTCCATATATATACATACAGTCTCTCCTTGTTGCACATAACACTTGACAACACTTAACTCACACAGCTCATTCTTCATAACTCTAGACTTTCTTGTAGTGAGCACTATGCACTAGTCCTGCCTTTTGGCAAAATGATAAGAGTAGTAGGTATAAGTAGTAGGTAGGAACATTAGGCAGGAGCATTAGGAAGAAGCTTTAGGTACAAGTAGTATGTGGGAACATTTGGCTGGAGCATTATGTATGATTAGTCAATTGGAACATTAGGTAGACACATTAGGCAGAAATAGTTGGTTGGATCATTAGGTAGGAGTTTCCAGAAACACTGTGCCAGAGTTGCCCTTGGCCAGTGGCCTGTTAAGGATGTCACTAAAGGCTAAGAAGTGACACTTGAGTTCACCAGTTAAGGAGGCTTTTGCTGAGGGAGTTTTCAGAGGTAACGGGCATCAAAGATATAGCTAGATAGAAAAAATTAGCACTAGAGTATGATTGTGTTCCTGTCAATAATCCATTTTTTATTCTTGCAGCAAGTACTTGTGAAAGAAAACTCATTATGTTGCCATGGGTTTTCTCATGTATAGACTATTTATTACCACCCCAGTGATACTATTGTTTCATTCTTCCTATATCAATGTCTACATTTACAATTTCCTCCGAAGTTTTTCAGTCTTTCTTAAGTCTTCATTTATCTGTAGACCATCATTACTCCATTTTTTTATATTCTCAATCTTTTTTTTCTTTTTTTATGAATATTGTTAAGGAAACAAATCTTACCCACAGGAGTACCTTGATGCCATTCTCTGTGCTCCGCCATCTGTTTTGCACCTGGGGGATCGAGGACAGCTGCTGATGGCCAGATTGGTCTCATCTCCTCGAGGTTTCAGAGCTTATCATGAGGCCAACTTCATTAGTACCCTACTGGATAAGTGGTCAACAACATACAATTATAAGTAAGATGCAAATTCTAGAAACACATTAAATACATATGCCAGGGTCACTCACAATGGCTTCATCTCTAATCAATTAAAATCTACAGTGGAGCTCCCCGAGGAGCCACTCCTTCTTCATCTCTCTTCATTCTCTTCCCTACATAACCTCCCAGTATTTCTGGGATACCTTAACATGAAGTTCCTTTCATATGGTGACAACCTCAAAGTCACATCACAACTCTGTGTCACCACAGTAGCAACACCAAATTGCTGCACTGCATTACACAATTTGAACAGTGACTTACCCAGAACAGAATGTCAGCATCTCCACAGAAGTTTTCAGTCACTCTCTAAACCCCTGACAGAAGTGAATCCAGCTCACACCCTTGAGTTAAACTGAACAGACTGTTTCTCCCAATGTGCAGAACACCAACCATTTAAACCTTACGTACAACACATGACATTCACTCCTTACACCAATAACATCACCACAAAAGCAGCTCGCAAACTAAATTCCCTCAGAACACTAACTGGCTCCAGATCTGAACAAGAAAAAGAATCTCTTAACATCCTATACAGATGATTCATCTGCTTCATTTTAAGCAGTGCCTCACCTGCCTGGTCTTCCAACCTCTCTAAAGCAAATACAGTAATCCCTCGATTTAACGGACTAATAGATGGGAGGAGATGTCTGTTAATGCTGAAAGTCCTTTAAATCAAGTTTAACCATTTTTTGTTGATATACAGTAATACAATATACAGTTCACACACTTTCTTTTAACTCCTTTATCACCAAATGCATTTTGAACTGTAAGGATTGCAAAATTATTTAATAAATAAAGTCATGATTTTATGTATACAACCTAACCATACAATAGCTTGACGCAGACTGAGACCGAATCAAAGCAAAAACAAGTACGATATGAAATGTGCATAGTGCAGCGTTTGAGATTTTTTATTTTTTCAATTATTATTAATTAATGTATTATCCTTTGCCCAGTCCATTAGATTTGAAATCCATCATATCAAGGTCCATTAAATTGAGGTATTACTGTATATAAAAGTTGCAAACCACACGAAAAAGTGAGCTAAGAAAAGTCACCGGCTGCTTAGCAACCACAAACACTAAACACCTTCACAGTGAAACAAAGATCTTCACAATACAGCCCCACCTTAACTTGCTTAGCACTCAGTTCTCTGCAACAGCACTACACCCTTCCCACCCAAACCTTACTGTAACTAAATGCCAACCTTTAAGTAGCAATAAAAAGCTTAACCCTACCTCACACTTCAGTAATGTCAACTAATAGATTCCCATCCCCCCTCTCCCAGCAAATTTAACACTGATTAAACACGCACACTAAAGTTATGAAATAACCCAACAAGCTCTAAACAACCAATCTTTCATCTCACTCTTAAATTGCAGCCCACGAGACATACACCCACCATAAAGCTCACTCCCTAGACAAGCATGAGTCACACTCACCCACTTAAACTCTGGACATCGCCCATCGCTACACTACAAACTCCATTTCAAAATATCATAAAACCTTACATACCCACAATGAATCTACCATACAGAAGCCACCAAGTATTTACTCCTCAAATGCCCTTCACTTTCTTAACATAGACACACACACATCACAACACTTTATGACCAGTGATGTAAATGGTGGATGTGTCCAGCTTCCTGAGTGCTGCAAGAGCCTCTTAATGATAGGAGGGTCTCCACAGACAGGAAGTTTGATTGAGTTAGTAATGAAAGGGTAAGAGAGATGTGTGGTGAGAAAAAAAGTGTTATTGAGAGAGCAGAAGAGGTTGTGTTGAACAGAGTTACATCTTTGAAGATACCTTCAAAGATGTGACTGTGTTAACATTTCCTGTCATCTCTAAAAATTAGTGCTCTTGTGATGTTACAATTTGCTTCTGAAGATGTGTTGAAATACGCAAAAGCTCTAAAAGCAACTTTTCTTCCTATGATTTTTTCGTAGTGTTTTACAAGTTCATGTATAAAGTAATCCCTTGATTTAACAGACTAATAGGGGAAGGGGGAGTCCATTTATGCGGAAAGTCCATTAAATCGAATGTAACCATTTTTTGATACAATTTATAACATACAATTCACATGCTTTCTTTTAATTCATCTATCACTTGATGCCATTTTGAATGGTAAGGATTGCAGAATTATTTAATAAGTAAAGTCCCAGTTCTTTGTATACAACCTGACCGAACAATAGCTTGAGGCAGACTAAGACTGAAACAAAGCAAGTACATGAATATTCCAGGACAATCTGGTGATGTTGCGGGATGAGAGAAGCACAGATTGGGTGGGAAACACTATACTGATTCTAATGTTTCGACAGAGTCTTGATCACAGAATGAGTACAGAAGAACAGGACTCCAGCTTATATACATGTTATTGTCGGCCTTCACACCCTGGGTACCTGGTGTGACCCCCTGAATGGTTCTGGAGAAAGCACATGATACGGTTGATAGAGATGCCTTGTAGAAGGTTTTAAGAATGTATGGTGTGGGAGGAAAACTTCTAGTAGCAGTGAGAAAAGTTTTATCAAAAGTGGGCTATGTGTGTACAAGTTGTAAGAGAGGAAAGTGATTGGTTCCAAGTGAAGGTTAAGGTTGGTCTGTGGCAGGGTTGTAAGATGTCATCATGGCTATCAAATTTGTTTGTAGATGGGGTGGTGAGAGAAGTAAATGCAAGAGTCTTGGAGAAAGCTGCATGTATATGCACTCTGGAGGGGATGAGAGGGCCTGGAGAAAGAGTCAGTTGTTGTTTTCTTATAACACAGCAGTGGTGGCATATTCAAGTGAGAAATTGCAGAGGTTGGTGACAGTTTGGAAGAGTGTGTGAAAGGAGAATGTTGAGATTAGCTGTGAATAAAAAGCAAGATTATTAGGCTTAGCAAAGTACAGGGACAGTTTAGTTGGGGTGTGAGTTTGAGTGGAGAAAATTTGAAGGAAGTGAAGTGTTTTAGATATCTGGAAGTGGACTTGTTAGTAACTGGAGCCATAGAAGTGGAAATTATTCACAGGGTGGATAAGGGGCTAAGGTTCTTCAAGTAGTGAATAATGTGTAGAAAGAGAGGTTGTTACCTGGAAAGGCAAAATTGAATATGTTTGAAGGTATTGTAGTCCTAGCAATGTTGTAAGGATGCAAGGCATGGGCTATAGATGAGGATGTGTGGAGGAGGGTAGATGTGTTGGAAGTTAAATGCTTGAAAAGAGTATATAGACTGAGGTAGTTTGATCTACTCAAGTGAATAATGAAAAGGTGAGGGAGAGTTGTGGTAATGAGTGTGGTTCAAAGTGTTTGCAGAAGTGATTTGGACATATGGAGAAAATGAGTAAGTAGAGTTTGACAAAGAGGATGTATGTGTTAGAAGTAGATGGAACAAGGAGGGGGAGACCAAATTGGAGATGGAAGGATGGAGTGAAAAAGATTTTAAGTGATTGGGGCTTGAACATGCAAGAGAGTGAAAGGTTTGCATGGGATAGAATCAACTGGAATGATGTGGTATAGCAGAGATTGACATGCTCACTGAACTGAACCAGAGCATATGAAGCAACTGGGGTAAACCATGTAAGGGCCTGTGGGGCTTGGTTGTAGATAGGGAGCTGTGGATTTGGTGCAATACATATGATACTCGCAGCCAGAGAATGGATGTAATGTAATGTAATGTAATGTAATGTAATGTAATACAAGCATTATAGAATATGCAATCATATTGCATATTCTGTATGTATCTCCAGATTTGCATTAAATCTCTACACTTTATATTTCATAGTTCAATTATAGAAGTGTTTTCCCATAATCATGACAATAATTAACATTCTCTCTAATTTTATTACTTACCATTTTTTTCCTTGTCTCTCTTCCAGGTTGCAGGAGAAACAAGTGGGGGCTGTTTAGTGAATATTGCTGCTTTAGGGTATCCTGTCCTAAACATTCAGGAGGGTGAGAGATGTGCTTGGGATAGAATGCATTGGATAACAGAAGTATATTAGTGGCTATATATTGTCAGTGGGCTAAACTAGGGCATATGAGGGAGTTAAGGTAAACCATGGAATAATCTAGAGTATTTGGTTATGGACAGTGGGCTGAGATTTCAATGCATTGTACTTGAAAGCTAAAGAGAGAATGTGGGCAAATGAGGCTGTTGTTTGTTTCTTACTGAAGCCATCTTGCGAAAGCAGTTGTGACTAAAAAAGATGAACCTTTTCTTAAATAATGTAATTCCAATCTCATTTCCTGTTTCAGCACCTGACTTAACATGGTCTTCCTTGTTTTTACATACACCACAGACTCCTTGTCCTTCAATTATACCCACAATTATTACATTATCCACAATTGCATTCATATCCTGTAGCTAAGATTTGTTCCCTTTCATCAGAACTTCCACAAAACTATTCTCTCACTTCCTGGAGCATAAACACTGGTAATCACCCATCTCTCATTATCAGTTCACTATAAGTTACATAAACCTTGAACTCACTTGCATTCTTTACCTCCCAAGATAATTCTTATATATTCCTAGATATGTGAGGCTAATGCAGACAGCCATTGCGGATTCAGTGACTCAACACCAGCGAGGAGAAGATGGTGCTTATGGACGACGTACAGGTAGCAAGCATGTTGTCCATGATGTTTTCCTTTTGCCACATCTCTATGGATCTCTTACACAACACAAGGAAGGTTTCTCCATTCTTATGCAACATGATGCTGTGAAAAATATGGTACAGGTAAGGAAATTAGTTCATGCACAATTTCAAAACCTTATAGTGATATTACTTTTATCTCATATTAGAATTTACATAAATGAATATGATGAGAATTACCATTTCACCCAGTACACTTTTTATGGAATTTATACCTCCTTTTAATGCATCCTGCTCTGTTTACTGTTACAGGAATATCTTTAACCAGGTAGAAGACAGTTGGCTAATTTCTGTTGTGGTTGTATTTAATGTACATTCTTCTTATCGAAATTGAGTATATTCTTGCATTTTTTACGTGACATTTTTATGATAATGAAGTTGTGAACTTTTCTCATAATATGAAAATATTTATGAAAAATGTTTTTGTGTGACTGAATATCCTTAAAGTGCAGTTATGGGTAAGTCTACCATAAATGTCATAAATGAATTATTTTTCATTATTGCTTATTGTAAAAAATATGACAAAATTTTTTGACTAAATGTATATTAAAGCAAAAAAGAAAACTTTTCACCAAAAATTAGAATTGCACTGATGGGAGATCCAGTAATAGCTTACTAGAAAAGTGAATCTTTTGGCCACTGTTCTGAAATACCATTAATATTGTTGAGGCATATTATATAGACCCAAATGTAATTCCTTACTCTACTGCCACTGAAATTCTCCTTAGTTACTTTAGTATAGGAAATTGCCATGCTTTTTGAGACTTACGTCAGCTAGTGCACATGAAGAAAATAATGATATTGCATCTACTGGTCTTCTTGACTTACAGAATTCACAAGTGCTGAATTTATATGTATGTGATTTACTTTCACTACCCACAGCTAGATGTAAAGAAAATAATGATAGTGCATCTGCTGGTCTTCTTCATTTACTTAGAATTCATAGGTGCCAAATTCATATGTACTTGATTTACTTTCACTACCCAAATTCACTTTAACTTAACTAGGGTACACAATAATTCAGTTGGACCTAACTGGTATATGTTTGTTAAGGATAAACATTTATGCTCATGTGAAAGCTATATAAGCCTGTAATATTATTATTTTTTTTCATACTAGTTTAACATTTCTCGCCTCAGTTAGGTAACACCTGGAACTGACAAAGAACAGCCTTGTTTGCTAACATCCATCCTCTAGCTGTCATATATAATGCACTGAAACCATAGTCCTCCATCCATGGTTAAAACCCCAGACTTTTCTGTAGTTTTCATAGCTGAATAATATGCCTTGGTTCAGTCCCTTGCACACCTCTCACCCTTCTGAATATTCAGGTTATGTTACCTCAAAGTATTATTCACTCCATTCATCCATCTCCTCAGTTTTCGTGTCCCCTTTCTTTCTGCCATTCCTGACATGGGGATCCTGTTAGTCTTTCCTTACTCATCCTCTCAAAAACATTTATGCACACTCAGGTCAGCTCTGGCATTCAGACTGCAGTTACTGCCACACCTCACTCTTTACACTTTAATTTCTTATATGATCATCCTGCCACACATAACATTATGTCCTCAGTCATTATATTTCCAACACTTATACACGCTTACATTCTTATGCATTTAGGTTCCAACTGTTATACCCACTTACATTCTTATGCATTTAGGGCCCAAGAATTGCATCCATAAATCACCAACAGACCTACTATGCCTTCAAACTTACCCATCTTTGCCCTAACGGACAGTTGACCTCTTTTTCCACACACTTTTCAGTGCACCCATGTAGGTACCTAAGCCCCTTCTCCCTCCTTATGAATCACTTCAGGTACCATGGTTCCATCTGCTGCCATTTTTACTCTTAGGTACTTAAAACACTCCACATCCTCCAGGTCCTCCACGTTCATACACTCAAATCATCCTGTCTTGCCTCCATGCTATGATTTTTACTTTACATTTCTTCACATTAACTCTCAACTTCCTCCTTTCACACACTCTCCCAAACTCAGATGCCCTTATGGAGTTTCCCTTGCCAAATCTGTCAAGAGAGCCATGTCGACTGCAAACAAGAGTTGACTCGCCTAACAGTATATCCTACCCTCATTATAAAGTAAACGTGTCCTTCACTCAAAGACTTTCACATTTACTTCCCCCGCTACCCCATCCATGGACAAATTAAACAGTTACAGCGACATCACTTACACCCATGACACAGATCCACCTTCACATAGAACCACATATTCTCCTGCTTGCCTTACTGTCCTGGTAAGAACTTTTCACTGCATTTAGTAGCTTTCCTCAGTATGTTCCACAAAGCCTCTCTCTCTTGGTCATCTCAGTTAAATCCTTTCGAGGTCAGTAAATGGCAGACACAAATCCATCCCTTTCTCCAAGTATTTCTCACATAAATTCTATAAAGTAAGCACATGAGCCACACATCCTTACTACTTCTGAAACTACATATCTCTTCTTCGGTCATGTACTTTGTGCAAACCACCACTCTCCCAATCACCATTCTCCCATATAGCTTACCAGATATGCTCAACAGATGTAAACCTTCATAATTCGAGCATTCACTTTTGTTCCCCTTACCTTTATAAAAGGGTGTTAAACATTCTCTCTCCTAGTCCTTAAACACATCATCACAGGCCATAATTTGAGAAACCTGACTAACTAATCAAGAACACTTTTACCCCCTTCCTCGAGAAATTCAGCTGCAATCCCATTTACACTTGAAGCTTTGCCACACTTCATCACAGATAAGGCTTTCATTGCCTCATGCCTTTTTGCTTGACCATTTTCCATGGCTGTCTCCTTACACATTCCACTTCCCCTAAACACACACACCACATCTGCCACTGTATCATCTTTGGTAACACGTTTGACTTTCCTTCAAAATGTTCACTTCATACCTTTTTCACATTGCTTGTTACCACTCCTGTCTGCTCCCCATGCAGTTGCTCCATTTTCTCTTGGTGTCCTCGTACTAATCACTTCCTTCCAAAACACTTTCTCATCCTCCCTATTTGATAATCAATTAATGGATGAAACATGGTGAACAGTGAGGCTAAAGTAGGTTTAAATAGATATACTTGTGCTGTGGGAAAGTATGGTATCACATTGGGTATATTTATGTGGAATAGATAACATATTAGTACTGCTTAAAAAGGAAAAATAGAATTCTTCAAATATTGTTTAGCCATTAGTAAAAGAGGAGAATAATAAAGATTTGAAACTGTGTATACCCATGTAGAAGTCAGACTTTTAAGAAAAATTTTTATTGCTTAGATGTAGGGCGATATTTACATGAATAATAATTTGAAAGTGATACTTGAGTCCACAAAAATTTGAAACAAAGACTAAAACAAAACCCAAAGTTATGTCCATTCCTGGTCTATCTATCTATATCTCTGATGCCTGTTCCCTTTGGGAACTCCCCTCAAGGGGTTGACCATGGCAAGAGAGTCTCCACTTATCCCTTTCCTTTCATACCTTTCTCGCATACACCATTCTACATATTCTTCCCCCATTTTTCTCCTTCCTGTACTATTCCACTCTATTTTCCCATGTCACTTGTGATCTTCCTCTCACATCAACCCATATAATTGCATTATCTTACACTTTCCTTGTAAACTACCCATCTTGCAATCTTTCTTTGTGCCAGAAAAAATACTTAAGAGAGAAAGTGAGAAATTCCAGAAGAATCAGAATCTTCAGGGAGCAGTTGAAAAGGTTCCAAAAGTGATTGATGCTGTCTCTGAGTATACACATGATCATTATGAAGCAAGTCATTGTCAAACATTATTCAGATATCAAGCTGCGAAAGTCGAGAAAATCTATATATGTTAGTACCAGACCCTGTGTTTTGAGGCTGAGGGCAATTACATACCTAAAGAAGGTTTGGCACCAAGATTGTCTCTTATGCTTGGGTCTCCCAAGATCACAACCCTAAAAAGCCAGTCACTTTTTGCAAAACTTTCAGGGAGATTTACTGAAGGAAAGGGGTACATCTTGTTCCAGTAGTTCAAAACACAGTCAAGGTAAATGTAGCCAATGCCCATGACGAACATAGAAAAGACACAGGTTGGAAATAAGGAATTTGCTTAGAGGCTTAGAGATCCACTTGTGGTTTACTTCCAGAAAAAGGATGCGTTGGAACACCTCTCTCCTTCAACACATTTCTGATGTTATGGAAACTGACCTTGGTAGGACATCTCATACACTATACATTCCTTGAACTTGGGAAAACCTTGATAAGCAGATATCTCCATTGTGATTTTTTTCCCATAAGGACAAAAAATTTGCTACAATCCTGGAGCTGTAACGTACTAGAAGAAGAGACTGTGTACTTCTACAGAGGCATGACAACTCAATCTGAGAAGATTGTGTGCCTGGGAATCTGTTAGGGGAGCCCTGTAACCATTAAAGAGCAGTAGACAGCTAGAAGGCCTGTTTGGTAGTCCCATTAAACTATGCTAAGCTGGAAAGCCTCTGGTAGATACATTACACTCAAGAAATGCAAACTGAGCCATGGAACAATTTGATTAACCAAATGAAGACTAGCAGGGAAATGTATGTGGATTTGGATTATGAGACAGAATTATTATTAGAATAGGTACAATAAGTGAGTCAACAGGTAGAGGAAAAGATGAGTAACTGATAGAAATTATGAAAGAAAGGAACTTAGACAAATTGGGACTTTGCAAGACAAGAATCAAAAATGAAAGAGAAAGAACATTGCATGAAAACTTTAAGCTCAAATACAAAGGCACTAATTCTTGTCAACGTAGGGTTGGTTTCATGTTGACACCACATATAGTTGAAAGAACTGGTGATTTAGATTACAGAAGTGAACAAAGAATGAGCTGTCAGTAAATTTAAGATCTGTAAACTGTGTATTTTACAAGACTGTGCTCCTCAGCAAGGTAGACCTACTTCTGAAAAGAGAAGTTCAGTAATGCTCAGCAGAGAAAATATAGTTATATTAGGAGGCATACCCTGCAGGAGGGGAGAAAGAATTCTACTTCCATATTCCCTGTGTATTAAAGAGGGCAACTAAAGGGGTGGGAGCAGGGAGCTGGAACCCCCACCTCCCCCTTCTTGTTTTTCAATTTCTAAGAGGGAACAGAAGATGGAGCCATGCAGGGAGTGCTCATACTTCCCCGTAGGCTCAGGCTGGGGTGTCTAAATGTGTGTGGATGTAACCATGATGAGAAGAGAGGAGAGATAAGTAGTATGTTTGAGGAAAGAAACAGAGCTCAAAGGTAATGGATGAATGTTTTGGAAATATCTTAGGAGTAATGGCAGGGGCAGCACTACTCCTGAAGCAGGAGCTGTAGGGATGTGTAATAGTGTAAGGAAGTGAATTCTAGATTGATATGGGGGTAAAATTGATAGTGAATGGTGAGAGATGCATGATTAATAATGCTTATGCACCTGGCTGTGAGAAGAAAGATCATGAGAGACAAGTGTTTTGGGAGCAGCTGAGTGAGTATGTCACCAGTTTTGATGTACAAGACCGGGTATTACTGATGGCTGATTAAATGGGAAGGTAAGTAATGTTGCAGTTGAGGGTACAATTGTGGCTCATGGGGTATTCAGTGTGATGAATAGTAATGGTAAACAGCTTGTGGAGTTGTTTTGCAAAAAAGGACTAGTGATTGGGAATGCCTGGTTGAAAATGAGGGATAATATACATATATGAGTAAGAGAATGTCACCTGGCATTAATACATTACATATTAATCAGTAGGTGTATAAAAGAGAGACTTTTGGATGTAAATGTGCTGAGAGTGGCAGCTGGTTGGATGTAAAGGTTTTTTAAAAAGAGGAAACAGTGTCGGGGAGAAGAGAGTGGTGAGAGTAAGTGAGCTTGGAAGGAGATTTGTGTGAAGAAATACCAGAAGAGATGGAGTATTGAATGGAAAAGTTGAGGGTAAATGAAGGAAGGGGAGTGAGTGAGGAATAGGAGATATTTAGGGAAAAAATGCTGGCATGTGAAAGAGATGCATGTGACATGCAAAAAGTGGGAGATGGACAGATTGGAAGGGGTAGTCAGTGGTGGATGAAGAAATAAAGTTGCAGGTGAAAGAGAAAAGAGAGGCATTTAGGCAATACTTACAGGAAAGGAGTGCAAATTATTGAGGAAGGTGCAAGGGTTGAAAAAAAGAGCAAATGAGAGTTGAGGTGAGTAAGTATCAGTAAACTTTAGGGAAAATATGTTTTTGAAGGAGGTTGACAATGTGCAAAAGACAAGATAACAAATGGGAACATAGTTGAAGGGGGCATAAGGGTAAGTGCTTACAGGCTGTGATGAAGTGAGGAGGAGATGATACGAGTATTTTGAAGGACTGTTTTGATGATAGAGTGGCAGATTTAGAGTGTTTGGATGAGGATGGTATTCATAGTGAAAGAGTCATGGAGAGTGGTTTGGTGAAGAGAGAAGTGGTGAAAGTGTTGCATAAGATGAAATGTGGTAAGGCAGCTGGAGTGGATGGTATTGTAGTTGAATTTAATAAGGAAGGGGGTAAATGTGTTGTTGATTGGTTGGTAAGGATTCATACTGTATATATGGATCATGGTGAGGTGCTTGAGGATTAGTGGAATGCATGTATAGTGCTATTGTACAAAGGCAAGGGGGATAAAGGTGAGTGTTCAAACTATAGAAGTGTATGTCTGTTGAGCATACCTGGTAAGTTGTATGGGAGGGTATTATTGATCTGAGTGGGTAAACATATTTACAGAGCATCAGACTGGGGAAGAGCAATATGGTTTCAGAAGTGGTAGAGGATATGTGGACCAGTTGTTTGCTACAAAGAATATGTGAGAGAATTCTTAGAAAAACAGATGATCTGTGTGTGGCATGTATGGATCTAGAGAAGGCATATGATAGGGTTGATAAAGATACTTTGTGGAAGGTCTTGAAAATATACATGGTAGGGGAAAGCTACCAGAGGCAGTGAGAAGTTTTTATCAAGAGTTTAGGGCTTGTGTATGAGTAGGAAGAGAGAAGACTGAATGGTTCCAAGTGAAGGTTGATGTGTCGTAGGGGTGCGTGATGTCACCATGGTTATTCAATTTGTTTATGGTTAGGGTGTTGAGGGACGTAAATGTGAGAGTCTTGGAGAGAGAGGCGAGTATGCTGTCTGTGGGAGGTAAGAGGGCCTGGGGAGTGAGTCATTTGCTGTTTGCTAATGATACAGCACTGGTGGCAGATTCAAGTGAGAAACTGCAGAAGTTGATGACTGAGTTTAGAGGAGTGTGTGAAAAGGAGAAAGTTGAGAGTAAATGTTAATAAAAGCAATTGTATTAGGTTTAGCAGGGTTGAGAGATTGGTTAATTGAGGTGTGAGTTTGAATGGAGAAGAATTGGAAGAAGTGAAGTGTTTTAGATACCTGGGAGTGGACATGGCAGTAAATTGAACCATGAAAGTAGAAGAGAGTCATAGTGCAGGGGAGGGGGAGAAGGTTCTGGAAGCACTGGTGAATGTGTGGAAAGAGAGAACACTATCTGGGAAGGCAGAAATGGGCATTAGGGTGTGTCAATTTTCATAACATGCAAAAAATCAAATTTGGTAGTGAAATTAATGTGCCTTTTTACTCCCAA
>JAYMFT010033238.1:0-15912 GCA_038088735.1 Panulirus argus
AAAAAAATATATATATATATATATATATATATATATATATATATATATATATATATATATATATATATATATTCTTTCCTAGAGCATTGATAATTAAAGCAAAGGTATGAATGGATCACCATCTTATTTTTTTTTTTCACCCACGTAAGGCGGAACTTTAGGTTGATAGAAATGGCGTTTATCGCCTTTAGCGAAGGAAAAAAAAATCCTTAATTTCATCCATTAGACTGAATCAGTGGGCGTGTCCTTGGGAGGGAGGAGTTAAGCCCCGCCCACTTGGGCCGTCAGTTACGATTTAATCTCTTCTTGTCCGCCCGTGATAACCTCAGGTCAGACCAGGCTGATATGGGTCACCTTTCTGACCTCCTCCATATGATTCTCGTCCCTAAACACCTGGGCTCTGTTGCTTCACTTTCTGACCCCCACGTTAACCTGGGGATGTCAGCTTTGGGTTAGAATGGGTCAACTCTCCCGCCTCTTGCTAATGATTACCGTCCTTAACGTTTGGCCTATTGTGCTTTGCCCTCTGACCGTGTTGTCTGTCGCCTGGTTCATCCTCTTTGGTTAATATGTTCGTTTTCTTTGTTAGTCACAGCTTCTCGATTTATTCATAACCTTCCTCGCCTTCTCGTACGACCTGTTCTTCATATTCAGTGACTACATGATTAATAACAAGCATGGAATTAGACACACACACACACACACACACACACACACACACACACACACACAGGTTTATACAGACTACATACATGAATATATGAAGTTAAATGATATTTAAGAATGTTCAAGGTATGGGGGTCCCACGAGTGTAAAACCCCCTCCTCATACAGTACAAATAGGTAATTACACACACACACACGACTGCATGATTGCTGCTGAAATATACAGTGAGAGAAATTGTTTGTCAGAAAGCTATGTTCCTCTTAAGCACGCTGCTGTATTCGGTTCACTCCTTGACCTTTACTCGGGAAGTAATATCAGTGAGACTCGCGCTTATTTCAGTGTAGCTTTAGTGTTAAACGAACCATTTCAACTTCCTTTCCTTCCTCAGGGTTCATAACCTCTCCACCTGAATCATAATGTCAACGAAGGCTTTAGTTGTCATCCAGAGCCTTTTGTTTATATATATATATATATATATATATATATATTTTTTTTTTTTTTTTTTTTTCTGAAAGCTACCGTGTTATTTGAGGTCAAAGGTCAATTTTGTTAGAGAGTTTTTCGTGGAATTTCGATTTCTTTTTCTCTCCTGGTCTGTTTTTGAAATGTTGATCTGGAATCCAAAGTTATTTCCTCTCTCTCTCTCTCTCTCTCTCTCTCTATTTTATTTTCTCTTGAATTTGCACTTAAAAAAATAAGATTTCCTTCCCTTTCCATTATGCTAAACAACTTCCACAAATATAACTTTTGTCGTGTTTCCAGTCGTGATAACCTTATAATGTCGTTACTGTTACAGTCATTGTCTTTCTGTACCTCTTTTCCTTTTCTTCTGCCTTTGGACCATTTCATTTTCTGTCCTCCAGATTTACCACTCATCCAGTGATGTCTCCTGTGATCCCTTACCACAGGGTCCTAAGATCACTTTTTCATTTTAAATTCAACTAAAGCGTTCAGGTCATACAGTATCCCTTCTCGAGTCGTATGTGGCTAAGCCTCTATTTTGCGTCCATCTTTGACTGTCAAATTATTCCTTGTCTAAAAGCTAACACTTTTCCTTCCTATTTGCCCTCCTGTTTGGATCATCATCTGGTTCACTCTATCCATCCCATACAGTTTTGAAAAGGAACATCCATGCAGTGCGAAGGTGTTTGGTCTAAGAATTATCTTGAATACCTGAAGAAGGTTCAGATTTTCCGAGATGGTAGTTAGAAAACACCTTGATGTACCTGATAGTTGATAGGCCTGAACCCGCAATAACCAACCAGCCTCCCAGTTCTGACTTAGTGTTTTTAAAAGTCTTTACATTTCTTTTCTCTTATCACGTTCTTTAGCTGATTAAATCTCGGTAGTTATGTCTGGCCCGCTATTATAGATTCCACTAGCCAAGATCTACAGATAACATTCTTATTTGTCTTATGTATATGCTTTCTTTCTGAGGGACCTTGAGGACTATAAAGATCTTTTAAGAGGGTTTGGAATAAGCGCATGATTTCTAAATCCATATCATGTAGCTTACAAAAATTTTTTCGAATCGGTTTATTGCTTTAGTTGTCGAACACTCGATCTTTGTTATATTTCCTATCGGTACTGGTAATCCTGAAGCATCCGTTCTCTCTCTCACTCTCTAACATCTCTATTCAGGCCTCGGTTACAGTGCCGTAGGTGAAGATGGGTCGATCTCTCCTTCGTTTCCCGTATATAGTGGTGTTCTTCATGGTTCTCTTCTGTCTCCTCTCTTTCTTCTCTCTGTAAGTGATGTTCTCATATTTGCTCGTATGTTGATGATTCAACATTTTCCTTCTCTAACTCCAGTAGATAACAGTACCTCCTCACTCGTTCATCCTATCTTGTACATTGATACGACTGTCTTTCTCACTTCAGACTTGGACAGCATTTTTCGGTGGGTGAGTATAATCTAGTCAGTCTCATTGCCTCCAAATCCCAGTTTCGTTTTAGTTTTTCCCTCTTAATGATTAGAACTCCGTGCTTTCAGATCGCTACACAATTACTGGGTTGTATTTCTCGATGTGTTTACCCCTCAGCATTTGTGTGTCTTTTTAAAAGATGCAGTTCTCTAACTAGCTATGGGAGTTGGAGATGGGGTAGGGGGTGTCCTGTTCTGCAAAACTGATTCCCCAAAAAACCGGTTTTTTGAATGCGCTTGATGCGCTTCTTATGTAATTGGAAAAGGAAGCATAGATAAATAGATATATAAATAGATGGACAGATGATTGATAAATACGAAGGTGTTAGATACACAGATGATAGAAGTAGATGATAGATAGAAAGATAACAAATGAAGTTTCTTTGTTGTCGTTTGTGACGGCGATAATTGATTTAGCTTCCACTTTGCTTCCCTCGTCTGGTCATTGTACCTCCTCCCCCAGCAGTCCTCTCATTCCCATCCCTCTGCTCCACTCCACCTGTCCTCCTCCCCCACTGGCCTTTTCCTCCCCATCCTCCGTGTTCCTCGTTAAAGTTAAGCTACTTATCTTCATTATGCCCTCCCTTTTATTTCTTTTTTTTTTCTTTCTTTACTTCTTCAATCTCCAGTTCAGTTTCACTTCAGGAAATTCGCTTAGTTCCTTCCCTCCTTCACTCTTCCTTCTTGTGCTGCATCATCTCGCGTACTCTCCTCCTCTTATCTCTGTTCTTCTCGCGTCCTCCCTTCCTCTCGCCTTTGTTCATTTTCCTTGTCTTGCATCTAACTCCATCCGTCGTCTGTCCTGAGACTCGGTTCTCTCTACAGCTCTCTCTTCTTTATTTCCTCCCTCTCTCTATCCACCATACGTCGTCCTCTTACTCCACCTCTCCGCTCCTCTATACCTCTTCTGTCCCCTCCCTCCTTCCCCTCTCCTCAATCCCCCCACCTCCTAGTTCAGCAGCCTTGTAGTGGTTCTTTACACTCCACCATAAGGTTCCTGCCCCACACCAAGGTCCTCTTGCCTGTTCTTCCTGATCTCCGGTCCTTGTCCCCCCCACCTGGCCCCTTCCACATCTCCAACAGCCCCACCACACATCTGCTTCCTAATTCCACCCCTCCACCTGGTGCCTCCCCTCCCCCACTAGGTTCTGCCACCCCCACCCCCCACTACACCTAGTCCCTCCTGTAGGTGGTCCCTGACCCCCGCCGGTCCATTAGTCTAAGAGGATTATTGGACCAACACCCAGACTCCAAGTGGACAGATTTTGACGGATCAGTCGTAAGGCTAAATATATGAAATGGTCCGCAGTCTATTGGCGAGCAGCTTACCCCTCACGCTTGAATTATAGATATGACTTAGTTACATCCCGCCACCGCTGAATAAATTGAATGTATATACAGACAGAAACTGTAAATCTCCGCTCAATGCTTTAACATGCAGAGCTTCTGTTTGGGAGTTTAAAGGTAAATCTCTCCGATAACGTTTACCAGAATTTGAGGACTTTGCATGGGATTAATGCATAACACTAAGATGCATTCCATGACAGGAGGATTCCAGGAACGGGGGCATTATATTTACACCAAAGTAATGTGCATTAGAAAATAAAAGAGTCCTTTGAAGAGAATATTTTCCTCTGTTTTCTGCCTCTTTTTGTTTTTCCTCTTTCTGTTCCTTTTTTTCTCTCCTTTTTCCGTCCTTACTCCTGTCTTCTCTTCCTCTTGTTCACCGTGTTTCATACCCAGCCAAGCTGCCTATCCTTCGTGAATTAATGATGTTCTATATGTACGTCTGGGACTCCACAGGAGACTGGTGCGTCACCGAGGACAGAGCTAATGTTGACTCTCACGGTCCTCGAACTCTGGGGTAAACAATAAATGTTTCAGATTTTAAAGGGAACATTGTGTGTGTTTGTGTGTGTATGTGTGTGTGTATGTGATTCCTAATCCTTTCGTTTTGATGGCAGAGGATTGGGTTTAAGGAAAGTTTAGTGGAGAGATTAACAGTAAAAATAAGATGAGACGAAGAAATATAAGAAAATAAGTTCTCTCTCTCTCTCTCTCTACTGACAACGAACCAAGTATTGAATACTTATGTACGAATGTGTGTGTACGATTTAAATGTATGATTGGCTAGGCAATGGCTAGGCAAACTGAGAAAGAGTTTAAGACGTCAGTTGATTGCAGTCGTACTGTCAGATGAGGTTATTAACGTTAGTTAGCCACTTTTTAGCATCATACATATGAGAGGTTAATCCGTAACTGTGTCACCCAGCGAAACGGCGAATGGAGAAGGAATCTCGTCCATCTGATTTTGATCAGAATATATGACGTTGATGCAATGTGCTCCTTTTATGACACCAACTAACACACTGACGTTTGGCCCTTGACACTTGCAACGCCCTGAGCAGTCCTTTCTGCTTTGGCACTTAAACGGCCTTTGGTCGCTCCCGCTGGATACGAGGACAGTCACTTCCCACCGTGGAAGAGAATCTTTGTCTGGGACGTCGCCTGCGTCGTGGAAACTGCCACAACAGGACTGGATCCCGCAGTGTGGTCAGATGCTCTCTCCGCCCCTTATAACCCTCCTTAGATTTCTGGAAACATACAGAACATTGATATATATATATATATATATATATATATATATATATATATATATATATATTAAATCTACCTAAATATAGCTTGACTAAAGAGACGACTGTTTTAGTCGCTGTCATAAAGGGAGCTATTGTAACAGTAAATTATTTAAGCTGAAATGATTGATAATCGGTTCAAAATCCGATGTACGAGGGATCCGGTCTGGCTTCGTCTGCGTCTTCATCGTCAGTCCGTTATCGTGAGGCGCACTTCTCCGTTCAGCGTCACTGGTTATTAAGTTGAGAACTCGGAAAGTCATTGACTCGTTAAACTTTACGCAGTGGTTTCCTCAGCATCTAAACACTTGATGAACATAAGACCCATACTTCGAGTGGGGGGCTTTGCTTAAATCAAGCCTCCTATGAATAAAACTTTTATCTGAAGCTTATCCCTTCAACGTAGGTAACTTTCGTCGTAAGTCGAAAAGTCTAAATGAGTTGTAGTCCTTACGGGAATTAATACAGTTGTTTCCCAGCAATTTAGAAAATTTAGTGGAATGAGATCCATATATCTAGTTTGGATTTTGTTTGAGTTATGCGACTAAATAGAAGTTTTAACATGTAATTTAGTTACCCCCCCCCCCCACAACTTGAAGAAAATTCATCTTGTCTCGAATCATTTTCCTCTCGTTTTCCGTCATCTAAAGATCCGAGTGGTGTAAAAATCCTCGACTCTTAATTCATAATTTTCATGTCGCATCAGATGGTGTATCATTGGACTTAACGTGGCTCATAACCTGAAGAGAATTTCGCATTTGGTAGCGAAACTGTGATAATTTTCACCCGTGATTATTTCACCCACAGTAACTGTGTTGCACTGCCCGTGACTCTGGTGTTCTAAGGAACACCATTTCAGTCGTAATGAATACAGCCACACACAGAAAGATCTTTATAGTCTTCATGAGTTTGTCGAACTTCATTTTCACCAAGAAGGTGATGTTCACTTTGCACCTGATGAATCAGAATGCATTTTCAGCATTTATTTATGTGCGTGTTTGTCAGGACATCGCCAAAAGGTTCATTTTTCGTCGTGCTTTTATCTGCCTTTCTATATCCAAAATGCTCAGTACTTACCAGTGACCGGTTAGTATACAAGTGATTTGTGAATATTTACAACAGTTTTTCAGGTAAACTGAACGTCATTTACAGGGATAAGTACACGTTCATGGATACCTTATTTACTCTTAGCGGTTGCTTAGCCATATGTAGCTGGGCAGAGCAAAAGCCGCTGGGACATGATAAAGCAAAGGTCAATTTTGCTTCGTTTAATGGTGTATAGTTATTTGCCTAATGATCTGTGTTGGTTACCTGTGTAATGATACATGGTTGCCTGTCATATATTCTATATTTTCCAAACAATATTTCCCACCATTCCGTCTTCACCCCCAGTATCTATGCTGCATGACAGACGACACAAGCGTTCCGCTGAACACCCATCTCGTTGTTTGATGAAACAGTCATACACTTGTTTACACTTGTGCCACACTGCTCCAGCATGTAAGTATGCACTTGTGAACCATAAGGCTCCAGCAGTCGCATATTGAACTCTGAACCAAGTGCCTCCAAAATTTGCACATATTCATCCTTGACCCGTATGTGTCCTACATGCACACATGGAGCCATGAGGCATGTATCCATAATTCACGTTATGAAACCATGGGTCATACGGCTTCAAATTTAGAAAGATGTACAAGAATCTAGAAATAGATTTTTTAACACTGCAGTCTGTACATCGATACAGATATGTATTAATTACCAGTCTGTTGCTTTTGTTGCCTAATGCTTTAGTTTCTACACACACACACACACACACACACACACACACACACACACACACACACAAGTTCACATGATGAAAGCCATACACGAGTTTTACTGTTGATATCCATAATTAGGTTAATTATTCAGACCCCTTTTTTTGTAGAATTTATGTATATATTATTGGTTTATAATGGACATCAAATATACAATATCTCATAATAAATCAGCAAAACATTAATTCTTGATGGAATACTAATAATGTATCCATAATGTGCGTATAAATGTTACCAGACCTCTTCCAAAAACCTATAAATAATGCAATAATCCCTCAACAGTATGCATTCATGAAGACGAGCGAGGGACGGACGGACGTCAACCACACACACACACACACACACACACACACAGAGCAGAAATCCCCTGAATCATGTACACCCAGAAGCACACTCCTCGTCCATCAAAAAAATGAAAAGAATCCTACATCATATACAGCTAAAAGCTTGGGGGAGAAAATTCCATAAATCGTACAGACCCGCACCCACAAAATCATCTGTTCGTATCTCAGAGCTGCAGCCCTGGTGACTAGGGCCTCCAGTGTGCGAAAAGACCCGACTGGAGGGGCCTGCGTTCACGCTCCCGGCGAGGATTCGGGTCGTATAAAGGCAGATTAGGCAAATTAGATGGGACCAGGAACTGGCAGGACGCGCAGACAAGACCTTCCCCTCTGGAGGCTTTCGTCCCGGGGGGGAGGGAAGTCATAGCGTCTGATGCGTCTTTCTGTTTTTTCTTCTTCTTCCTCTTTAAGAAGAGGGTCTTAGATTGGAGTGGCCAGACCCTACCCTCGGGGGGGTTGGCCGGGCCGGGTGGGTGTGGCCCTGGTCCCACTTGGTAATGAGGACGGTCTAAATATATCAGTTTGGGAGGGTTATTTACGGCCCTGGCGGAGGTGGTGTCGAGGGGAAGTGGTTGTGACTTTCCGATGCTTCCTCGCCATATGCCTCTGGAACGTACACGAAGACTTCTGCTCTTTCAGAGACTAAATATTTGTCCGTTTCAGCCGTGTGGAATTATTTCATTCTTCCGGGCCTCTTATCCATTGTTCTTCCGTATGTACTTCTTTTATTCTTTTATTTTTTCAATTCGGGTTTTAAATTAGAAAAGTAATAGAGAGTCCATATTGATCATGTCTTGAAACGCTATGTTGAGCTTATAACGAAGAGCGGGAGCGAATGTTGTACGTACTGACACCACCGTTCGTTCCTCCATTTCGCATACGTTAGAAATAAATGTGGGATTTTTAATCACTTTTGTGTAAAATTTTTTAGATCAGATAAATATTCAAGAACGCAAAACTACAAATTGTATGATTTTGTATATTTTTTTTATTTAGTATTGTAGTTTTACATGCATTATCGTAAATCATCGTTCTTTGTTTTTTTATTCATTTAATCTATTTAGTTCCTTGGTTACGTTACATTTCATAACCACTCATGACGGATGCACGTGAATGGATTTCTGTGGTGTCTTCCAAGATGATCAGAATGTACCAGATGGTGGATGAATCATGCTAATAAAAGCTAAATTACATATGAACGTCGAATTCGCCATCTGTGTTTTAATCAAACCAGAAAATCATAGGTCTGTCATCCATAGCAATAGTACAGCCAATTTACGTACCGTGTCTTGAAAACTATTCAAATGTGTAATTATTCTTCGACACTGCAGTACACGAAACGCGTAGATTTACTTCAATTCGCTTTTCTCATTTCGAAGATCAGATCTGACCCATTCGTTTATTTTAGCTGTATCTTATATGTTGGTGTGTGCGTCTCGAGGGGAAAGGCCCAGGGTGTATTAGTGTGAAAATGACTAAGCTCGCCCAGCCCCGAGGAGCATCAAGAGCATTATGATAATTCTCTCTTGAATATTCTAAATACATTACCAAACTAATATGTCTTAATGTAATGAGAGAGAGAGGGGAGAGAGAGAGAGGCCCTGTTCTTGCCTTGACCAGTGTGTGTGTGCGTGGCAGTGTCTATAGATTTGAAGGTTACTTGTTGGGAATAATGAGCATGATTTTTTTTGTTGCATTTGTCTTGATTTGTGAATGGATGAATGAGCTCTGAGGTTCCATTGCTTCATATTCTCTCACACAATGAGAAACGTGCAGTAGATAAACTGGCTGATAAAGAGGGCCGTATACTGTGTATGTCTGTGGGACAAGCGTTAACCTACGAATGGCAATTTATGGTATTTTCTCGATTTTTTTTTTTTTTTTTTTTGTGTAAAGTGAACACTCAAGAGTGATGGCTTTGAAACGGATGTTTGGCTGTGACTTTATGTTGTGTGTATACAGATCTTGGCAGTGACATTTGGCAATATGTTGTGTGCATACAAATCTTGCTGTGAGATACGAAATCGCCAACCTTTTTGGTTATAGAATAATTCTTTTATTTCTAGAGCTGAAATTTGGTCTTTGGCATCATAATGCTTTTGTGAAAATTACTCGGTTATTTTTTTTCTTTTGTATGGAATTTTCTAATTATAATCCGTAACTGTGCTTGGCTTGATTGTTCCTTGGTTATTTTTCTGTCGACATTGAGGTCATGGAAGCTTGACTAATCTTTAAACAGGTTAAAGAATAATGTCGAATGACTAACTAGTTACTGGCTTGAGGAATGGGGTAGAATTAAAACGGAGGTCTCTGGATCCTTACAGCATCGTCGTAGATATGAAAATCAACTGGTTGATGGAAGTAATATCCTTGTCATTAAGATCTCGTCAAATTTCGTACGGTTTTACTAAACCGTGATTTCGGAAGTCCCTTCTGAGTTTGATGGGGGCCTGAAAAGCAATAGCCGAGGTTGATGAATATGGAAAGCCATAGCTGAGGTTGACGGATATGGAAAACCTTCGCCGAGGTTGATGGATCTGGGAAGTCTTATCTGAGGTTGTCTGATACAAGGAAACCTTGGCTGAGGTTGATGACCTAAGAAGCCCAAGCTGAGGTTGATGGATCTGGGAAACCACTGCTGAGTGACATATTCATCACTTAGGAAATACAGGCAGTTACCGTGAATAGGATGGTGCAAATTCTTTTTCTTTTTGAGACCATCTTTACATGTCTCTCTTTGTAGAAGATAACTAGTGGAAGTAATTTCCCAAGTGGACTGTTTGAATTAAAGGAATAAGTTCACGACGTGTGGGATTCAGTCAGGGTAGGGAACTGCTCTGTGCTGGTAGGAACTTGACAAGAACTCCATGTTTGCCGGAATTTGCCATCACTCAGTGCTGGCTGGATCTTGACAAGTTCTTCGCATTGGCCAGAACTTGACAAGTGCTCCTTGTTGGTCGGGTCTTGGTAAGTACTCCCTGCTGTTCGAAACTTAACATGTACTTCGTGCTGGCCGGAGCTTGACAAGTGCACCATGCTGGCTGGAACTTGAAAAATTCAAGTTTGCCGGGACTATTCCTGAGAACCAAAGAATAAGTGAACGGTACCGATAAACTTGTTACTCTCGTTTTTCTCCCAACTCGCTCACGATGATCTGTAGATCATACTTTTGGCCAGGAGAGTCTCGACTCTACTTCCGATAACGGGTAGGAGGGGGATAGGGTAGGAGGGAGGGAGTGGGATATAGGGCACAAGTCCAGGACGGAGAGGAGTCCCAGGAGCAAAACATAACCGAGAGCGGAGACGCGACGTATCGATGTAATTCACAAACATTTCATCTATCAGTGTGCGATTTAGATTTAGATTTCGGCGAAGGCCTGGCGAATCTGACATCTACAGATACTGTCCTGGATTCGTGCGGACCACCCGATTATCGCCTCCTCGCCTCTTGGCCACACTTGATAGAGTCATTAGAAGTATGATCATAAATACAAAAATGTGACGAAAAACACGATCATAAAGGGTCTTTTGTAAAGATTTTTTTTTTCGTATCGCATGAAAATTGGAAACATTTTTTAATACACTGTTGGCCCCCCCCCTTTTTTTTTTCCTATCGGTCAGGAGGTTACGTTTTCAAAAATACAAAGCGAGCCAATTAACGCACTCGCTCGCGGGCCACTCGCCATAGACCATCACTTCAACTTTAAGTGGAGAGTAACGGTGGCGTGACGTACACATGTTCGCTTGCATCCTCGGTAGGCTGTGTGGGTCCGAGTAAACTATCTATTTGTAATTGCTTGATTGTGCTGGACTGGGAGGGGGTTTTACAGTCGTGGGGGTTCCGTCGCCTGAACTTGTTCCACTATCATACTTCTTGAACATATGTACACTCTCTGCATTAATTATGTTCTCGGTTATTCTGTTCTGTTCATCCGCCGCTGTTATACTGTGAAAGTACTTCTTTACATCTTTTTTCTAAGTTTTCTTGCTTAATTTCATGTTATGCCCTCTGGATGCTCCACTCCCACATCTCACGAAGAACTTATCACTGTCCTCGTCATCGATCTGCTTCAGAGACTTAAAGATTTTGTGATCAGGTCACCCCTCACTCTCTTCTCTTCCAAGGTGGGTAGATTTAAACCTTTAGCCTTTCCCTCCAACTTAGCTGTCCTAAGTTCTGGTACCAACTTTCTTGCCCTCCTTTGCACCTTCTTTATTAACTCTTATGTGAATCTTTAGGTGCGGTGACCAAACTTAAGGAGCATGGTCTAGATTTGGCCTTGTGTAAGGTATGAATAGCTTGCTGGAATACTTTTCCATCGATGTACTTGAAACCTATTCTAATATTTGCCACAAGACAGTTTGTATTCTTTACTGTTCCCTTAATGTGGAATTCTATCGAGAGGTTAGTAACGATGTTGATTCAAAAGTCCTTCTCATGCACAGAATTCTAAAGCTTATTTCCTGCTAGATGATAATCATACTGTGGCCTTATTTCGCTATGTTCTACCCTCATTAGTTTACATTTGCTGCTTGGGTTGAATTTCATCGACTGTGTATCGGTTCAGCTTCGGAGTTTGTCTAGGTCCCTTTGTAAGCTGATGCAATCTTCCTCGCTTTTCTTTTCCCTTATGACTTTTGTATCAGGTGAGAGTCCACGCCTTCGGGCAGGCGATGCACATCGATCAAGAGGAGTGGATGACTGATTTTGGTCGCTGTTGGATTGAAAACCAGATAAAGATAACGCCAGCTTTTTTTCTACTTAACGTGCATAGGAAGATGGGATGACAAGATGAGGAACAGAATGATACGGTTTTGTAGCTTGAGGAAGGAAGAAAGTATCGGAAGTCAGTCCTCGTGTGGCTGGTCAACCACATAACAGCGGATTTATCAGTTGCAGTGTTAGCAATATATTGGTCAGGTCTGAAAAGAGGAGGAAAGTTTAGATTGCATAAGCTTTTGCTAGTGATTTTGGTTATGGACGAGAAAGATTTATTTGTCAAAGAAGTCAGACCAACACATTTTCTTTTTTTTTTTACGAAGGTGTGCTTGATTCTTCGGGTAACATTTCTGCAATGACTCCGAGCTAGAAAGGAGGAGGGAAGAGATTTTGGAGAAGGGAGGAACTTCTTGGCCTGACTCAGTGTCTATGTATCTCTCCATGTGTCTGTCCATCTTTCTGATATTTATTATTGCCACTTTTCTCTTCCCATCTGCTTCTATACCGTACACGCGCCGGCTCAACATTTCAGGCGGGCAAAGCTCATGCAATCTTTTCGTAGTTCCTCCGTTGTCTCTGTTAAAAGTTTGACCTTCAGTCACCGTAAGCGCCGAGTCCTGACCAACAGAGTAGCATGAGAGTACACGATAGATACGCTTGTCGAATGTATTGTGCTGGGCGTTGATAATTGATGAATGAATTCACTGTTCTCAAACGTCGTCCTGTCAGTTTCTGTTTCACATATGCCTGACCTAACACTTAATCAGACGAGAGCATACAGATTTCGTCTGCCATAATGTACGATTATTGCCTTAGGTGTGTGCTCGTTGACTGGCGTGCGATACTTTGGTTACTGTCAGCTGTCAGGAAATCGCTAAAATGTGGCTTAAATCGTTTTTCTTAATTTCTCGGTGACCTCGGTTTGGTTTATCGTAGTTGCAATGCTGAAGACGATTTATCAGTTGTTGTGGTATTGTCTAACTGAACGTGTGCGTATTTGTACGTATGTCTGTTTAATTTATCTATTTCCTTGTCATTTTGTCTACTTGTGTCGTCTTTTTAACTCCCCGTGAATCTTTACGGTGATGTCAATCTGTGCGATGATGCTGTGTCCTGAAATTCATGGGGGTAGTATTACCAATATTTTCTGCGATTTATTTTATATTTCCAATTTATTGAGAGAGCCGTCGGTACTCCGAATGAATTCCCAGAACCAGACTGTTACGTGAATCGTGATATTAAACTGGAAATTACAGTCACTGATGCAGGTAAAACTGACACGATAAAAAAACGTTCATTTACGATTACATGAAAGTCTCTCGAAAAATATTTGACACAAATATGATTCTAGTCCCATCTATGGTTGAATGTGAAACGGTTGCTAATAATCTATGCAGTTGTAATCTGGCGGTATTCAGGTTGTATGAAATATAGAATATGGAAATCGATTTCTGTTGTTAAATGAGAGTAAAATCACCAGCAGGTAAATTTGCACCTAGATTTTATAGATATTTTCAACGGCTGTAAGTAGAAGAAATTATACTTGTTCATCGTTTCCCGCGTTAGCGAGGTAGCGCCAGGAACAGAGGAAGAACGGCTTCATTTGCTCATATCCACTTTTTAGCTGTTATGTAAGATGGATGTAAACCAAAGCCCCTTATTCACAACCAAATCTCACAGACTTTTATGTGGTTTTCATACACCCTGCTTCAGCCCAGTGACAGAACGTTTCCCCCAGTATAACACCTCACTATAATTTGCTCTATTACATGCGCACCTCACACCCTCCTGCGTGTTCAGAGCCTGATAAGTCTTCCTATCTCCAACTTGTTCCCTTCGCCCCTAACACTCCTAACCACACAGTCATTCACTCCTCATTCATCCTTTCCGTGTTCAAAGAATTTCTGCACACTCTGTTACAGAAAATAAAGGATGTATGTATAACATTTATGGATCCAAAGAAAACGGCTGAGAGGGTTGATGGAAACGTATTTTGTAGAATGTTGCGAATGTGACGTGGGAGGAATGTTATCAAACACAATGAGTTTTCACCAAAGCAGTGAGGCGTGTGTGCGAGTAGGAAGAGGTGGATGGCTGCTCGAAGGATCTCTAAAATCGTCGTTTACTATACTGTTTCGAGTATTCAGAGGCAAGGAGACTTTCCTCTATACTTCACACTAGGGAAGAAGAACACTGAAAGATAATTTTGCTCGTTTTACGGTTTTACGCACAACAAAGAGAACAGTTGTAAACTTTCGCCGTAATTTGTATGTTACTCACCGAAAGAAAATAAACGTTAAAAGCTGCAACTTGTACCATAATTTGCTCGCATCAGATTCGCAAGTCGTGACATACAGTGTCCAGAAGGAGGTTGGGATCGTCACATTGGTTAATTAATCTTACTAATGATGTATTCCCTCGAGGTCTCATTACCATAATGGTGATGATGCCTGCAGATGTAATTACTAAGGATTCTCCACACGCGACATCGTCTTCGGTCTTGGCTTTATCATTGCCTCAGGTGCCCGTATCATATAGGACTACTGCCTACAGTATTTGTCAAGTTATGTAGATGAGACTCTTGCTTCCTTGACTCCTTCGAATAAAAGCTTGAAAAGAAATATGGACAAAATCACTGGTAAGAAAAGAAGACGAAGTATTTGCAGCCTAACCCTTTGCAAAAGGTATACGAACTGATTACGAAAAAAGTTTTATATTGCTAGCTATAGCATGGTTTATCGTCTAACACCAGGGCACTGCTCCTTAGGAGGATGATGTAGCATCGTAAAACATCTAAGACTTAGAGTTTGGTAAGCTACTGTTAAAGTTGTATAGAATGAGATGCTCTGGGTCAGTTACCTACTTCTGGGCAAACAGTATTATTGTGTCGGTACCAAAACGCAATCGACTGAATGAATTTTGTCCCGTCTTCTAGAGTTGCCTGTGCGCAGTGCCTGAGAGGCTGGTCCTGGCCCTCAACAGACTGCCACATAAAAAGAAAAGTTGCTTAATGTCAGCAAGTTTACACAGTAAACATAACTGTCACAGCTTTCCTAACAGTACCAAGGACAGATGGCAGAAATACATCTTCTTTTTCTGTTTTTACGTAAAAGTTGCATTTCATATTGCTAGCAGCCAATTAACTTCCAGTGAACAAACCGAAATGGAGGGTGTCGACATTTTTTTTACTGGAAATTTGGTGCTCTCGCACTCCGAGTCTTCTGCATTGTTTCAATATTGCAAAAGGTGAAGTTAAAGATATGCGGCCTGGCACTCTTCCAGATGGAGTATTAAGTCCCACATTGCTTCATATACTACTACTTAATGCTTTACTAAGATTAACCCCAGAAAGTTACGCACATAATATTTCTGTCTACATCAGAGCTGATCATGAAATGCAGATAATTCTGAACGACATACACACAGCCTGTGATAGTATCGCCTTACTGTTTCTGCACATAAAACCAAGGTGCTCAATAAACGAATTTGTGCTGGTATGAGTGGATCATCAAAGCTGAAAGTTTGATAGGTCTATTGGCTATGTCCCTTCTTTTGAATAACTTTATCTTGCCACTCTCAATTCAGTCTTGTACTCCGGTCCATCGGACATATACCCAACAGGAGTCACTCCCCAGACACGCGCGAGTCTCGCTCTCCCGTCTACGCTTAGTCTTCGTGTGAATACTGTTTGTGTGTTTCGGGTAGAGAGGTGTACACTCGTGTAGTCCCGTCTCTTTACCTATATATATATATATATATATATATATATATATATATATATATATATATATATATATATATATATAAT